>CM077150.1:258747804-258800304 GCA_039583875.1 Platanthera guangdongensis
GAACATCCAGATATGAAAAAATATTACAGGAATATAAATTCCATACTTGGCACGCAGGCCGGAAATATAAACAAAAAGGCCATCGAGGGCCAGCACAAGTTTGGGCTTAAGACCGCTCTACTCCCCGCTGGTACTGCAACACATGTACGCCAACGTCTCGACGAGCGGCGGCCAACTAGTCATCAGTCGGCTAATAAAAGGGGCCAAACATATTGCGCACACCCCCTTTTTTTGGGGCTTGTGGCGCGCATTCCCTGCAAACGGCCAATAAACAACTTCCTCGGAGTCTTCTCCGGGAACCCAGAACATCACCAATCCGGCTCACACGTCCGGATGGGCTTCACACAGCATGCCTAAAACTCGTACTCGCGCTTCCCGGGTACTAATGCAATTAACTGCGGGGACGTACACGTCAACCCGTCGGAAAGCTCCCTTCCCCCACCCGTTGGTGGAGAGGGGCTTCCGTGCAAATATGTAAACTGAAGGCTTCACCTGCCCAAGTTGAAACATCGTTACCCTTGTCACGTGCTTGGCGGCGGGGCCGGGAGAGGAGCTCCGAGTCGATCCTACTGCATGCGGCCGCGTCGGCATTCGATCCCCACTCTAGGCCGATCCTCGCTCCAGGCCGAGCCTCGCTCCAGGCCGAGCCTCGCTCCAGGCCGAGCCTCGCTCCAGGCCGAGCCCCGCTCCAGGCCGAGCCTCGCTCCAGGCCATGAGAAAAAGAGGATCAGCCGGGGTGTGGTTGCTGCTCCAGGTCGGGAAGAAGAGAGGGCCGGCTGGGTTGGGGTTGCTTCAGGCCGGGAAAAAGAAGGAGAGGGGTGGCCGGGCTGCTGCCATGCCGGCGACGGAAGAGAGCGGGAGAGGAAGGGGCGGCCGTTCCCTAGCCTCGCCGGCGACGGGAGAGAGAGAGAGGAAGGGCGGTCGTGCCATGCCTTGCCGGCGACGAGAGAGAGAGGGGACGGGGCTCTGTTGTCGGCCGAGAGAGAGAGAGGGAGGAGACGGGGCTCTGCTTTCCGGCGGCGATCTGGACGGAGGGAATAAAGGCGGCGCTCGGGCTGCTGCTCCAGGCCGAGGGAGAGAGAGGCGGCCGGGGTTGTGGCTGTGCTTTGCCGGAGACGGGAGAGGGGAAGAGCGCGGCGGCGGCTGGGCTCCGGATGGGCGGCGGCTGCTAGGTCTCTTCTTCCCCCCCCCCCGATTTCTCCCCTGCCTCTATTATTTTCCCGACCCTCCTGCTGTAACCCGTGCCCCCATTGTTTTAATTTTTCTTCGTTTATCCCTGTTGTACCCGAGCCCCCATCCCGCTTCTATTTTTCTTTTTTGCTTCCTGATGTCCCGAGCCCCACACGCCTTCCTCTTTTTCTTTTATCCTCCCTGCCTCTTTATCTTATCTCCTATATCTCATATATGATATAATATATTATATATATTATCATATAATATATATATATATATTCTAAACATATGCGCATAAAACTTCTGCACGCACGCATGAGGACCCGCACCTCCTCAAACGGGGTCGCACCAACTCGTTGCCCATAACACGGCCCTAGGCTGATATTTGGGGAGGGTCTCACTCGCCCGGCTACGGGGTTGTACATCCCCCACAAGCGAGCCTTTAGACCTGCCAGCTAATGAGAGCCTGCGCAGCGGGTCTACCTGGGGCCGAGCCGCGCTCGGGGTATTGCAGAACCAAGGATCAAGAACCAAACCTCTCCCCCACAGGCGAGCCTTCAGACCTGCCAGCTAATGAGAGCCTGCGCAGCGGGTCCACCTGGGGCCGAGCCGCCCTCGGGGTAGTGCAGAAGGTCTCATCTTCATGGTGCTAGAATTTCACAATAAGCAAAAACAAGATGTAATTTGAGAAATATATTATAATAAACTTGATTTGAGTTACAATTTTTTACTCTCCCTTCTCATGGGTAGAAACACTTCAAGTCGTCGCCGCTCCAGGTGTGGCTTATGGACCTACCCTCCACATCCTGGAGGTGGTAACCTCCCATTCTTAGGACCCTTTCGACAATATAGGGCCCTTCCCAATTCGAGTTGAGCTTGCTTACGGGGGGCAGATCTTCCTGCAGCATCAACTTTCTTTAGTACTATATCTCCCTTCGTGAACTGTTTGATCCTGATGTGTTTGTCAAAGTATTTTGTCATTCGTTGCTTGATCTCTTCATGCCTTATAGCTGCGACATCATGCAGCTCTTCCACCATATCCAATGAGAGGCGTAGCTCCCCTTCATTTTCTAGCCTCCAAGCCTCATCTCCATCACCTGCAGCCGCAACTCGTGGGGATCGAACCTCAAACTCCACGGGCAGAACCGCCTCACACCAATGGGAAAGTTTGAAGGGGGTCTCGCCGGTGGCCGTATTTGGGGTTGTCCGCAAGGCCGACAATACTGAGGGGAGCTGCTCCACCCAGCTTCCCCTCAAGTTCTCCACCTTCTTATTGAGTAGGTTCACGATGATCTTGTTGGCCGCCTCAACCTGGTCGTTGCTCCTGGGGTGGTGCACGGACGCAAACCTGAGGTCTATCCCCAGCTGAGCGCAGAAGCTGATAAACTCTTCGCTGGCAAACTGGGGCCCATTGTCTGTTACTATCGCCTGGGGAAGCCCGTACCTGCATATGATCTCCAGCCAGATAAAATTCCGGATGACATGTGAGGTGACCTTGGCCAACGCCTTGACCTCCAGCCACTTCGAGAAATAATCAATCATGACCAGGAGGAATCTCCTCTGCCCACTAGCCGGAGGGAAAGGTCCAACCAAGTCCATCCCCTAGATGGCGAAAGGCCATGGTGTCGTGATGCTTCAGAGCCTTTGAGCGGGCAAGAGCTGAAGGGGGGTATATAGCTAACACTTCTGGAACCTTCTCGCAAACTCAGTCGCATCCTTCCTCAGGGTCTGCCGGAAGTATCCTTGCCTCACCACCCTTACTTCCAACGTCCTTCCTCCTGAGTGACTGTCGCACTCTCCTGAATGCACCTCCTATAGGATCCTCAGGACCTACTTCTCGGTCACACACCTTGCCAGGAGCCCTGACAACATCTTCTGATGCAACCCTCATTCCAGCATCAGGTAGTGAGCTGTCTTGTGCCTGAAGCTTTTCCCATCCTTGGTCCCCTCAGGAAGCTCACCGGTGGTTAGGAAGGTGACCAGTGGATCCACCCACGAGGGTCGCCGATCCACCTCCATCAACTCTCCTTCCTCGATAGTCGGTCGAAATAGCTCCGTCAAGGTCCCTCCTCCCCGAGGTCCAAACTTAGCCAATCAATCAGTAGCTATACTTTCTTCCCTCGGAACATGTTGAATTGAGAACGTCCGGAACCCTCCGATGATTGCCCTCACCTTGGATAAGTACTTCACAAGGGTGGGCTCCTGAGCTTTGAACTCCCCTCGGATCTACGATGCCACCACCAATGAGTCCGTAAAAGCCTCCACATCCTGGATCTCAAGCTCCTTTGCCAAACGAAGGCCGGCAGCTATCACAGCCTCGTACTCCGCCCGATTGTTAGTTGCCGAGAAGTGTAAGACCACCGCTTGTTCTATGGTGACCCCCTGAGGGCTTATCAACATCACCCCTGCTCTGAGCGAGTGTGTTAGAAACAAACAAGAAACAAACCGGAAAAGAACAAAAACAAACCTAAAGTGGTTTAACAGAAACTTTATTATCTGAAAAAGGTATCTATTACAAAGGTATGGCCTCCCTTATATAGAATGGAGGAGAGAGGAGAGAATACAAATAAGAGATGTGGGACTAAAAATTTACAGGAGTAAGCGGACTAATACAAAACAATTCGCACAAGCCGCGCGGTTAGACAGAAGGGCTAACCGCTCGGCTACCACCAGAGAGAGAGATCACAATGGAAAACCGCTAGACCGCCAGGTCTCCAAGTCTCCGGAGGCAAGCCGCTAGACCGCTCGGACACCAGATAGCAACAACACATCAACCAAACCACTGAAGGGAAACAGCCAGACCGCACGGTCTTCAACCCGCCAAGACAGACCGCCAGACCGCCCGGTCTCCAACTTCAACACTCCCCCTCAAGCTGGAGCATATATATCGATCATGCCCAACTTGTCACAAATATGAAGAAACGAGGCGGAGACTGGCTTGGTGAAGATGTCAGCCAGCTCTTTATCAGAAGTGACGAAGGGAGTGCAAATTTGTTCCTTCAGAATCTCCTCACGAATGAAATGACAGTCGACCTCAATGTGCTTGGTTCTTTCATGGAAGACCGGATTTTTGGAGATGTATATGGAAGCTTTGTTATCACAGAACATAGGTAGAGGATGGTTGTACACCTCTCCTAAATCCAGCAGGAGAGCTCGTAGCCACTTTAACTCACAAGTGGTCGATGTCATACTATGATACTCTGCTTCAGCACTAGACCTGGAAACAACTGACTGCTTCTTGCTCTTCCAGCTCACCAGATTTCCCACAACAAAGGTGCAAAAACCCGAGGTTGACTTGCGATCCCCTTTGTCATCAGCGTAACTCGCATCTGAGTATGCTTCAACCCTCAGATGACCATTCTAATGAAAGAGTAATCCTTTCCCAGGCGCTGCTTTGACATACTCCAAGATCCTCAAGGCGGACTGTAGATGGCACTCCCTAGGTGCTTGCATGAATTGACTCACTTTGCCCACAGCATAGGAAATGTCGGGCCTGGTCACGGTGAGATATATGAGCTTACCAACCAGACTCCGGTACTACGTAATATCTGAAAGAGGAGGCGAATCATCTGTCCAGGTTTTGTCTTCTCCAGTTTCCATGGGGCATCGGGCAGGTTTAGCTCCACTCAATCCTGCCTCTTTTAAAAGATCAAGGACATACTTACGTTGGGAGAGGACTAAGGAGTTGTGCTTCCGAGATATTTCGATCCCCAGAAAGTACTTCGGAGAGCCCATATCTTTCGTGACCAGATGTTGACGAAGATGCCGCTTTGTCAAGGCTACCCCTTCCTGGTCATCGCCAGTGAGAAGGATGTCATCGACGTACACAGCAAGAACCACCAGTCCCGAGGAGGTTTTGTGAATAAATAGCGAGTGATCGACAGAGCTTCGCACAAAACCAACGGCTGGCACGATGTCGCTGAACTTGTCGAACCAAGATCGAGGGCTCTGCTTGAGACCATAGATTGCCTTCTTCAACCGACAGACTCGTGTCTCCCCCTGAGCAACATACTCAGTAGGTTGCTCCATGTAGACAGCCTCCTGAAGATCACCATAAAGGAAGACATTCTTGACATCCAGCTGGGAAATCGGCCAATCTCTATTGACCGCCACAGAGAGAAGGACCCGGATAGTGCTGAGACGAGCCACGGGAGAGAAAGTGTCAAAGTAATCAACCCCATAGGTCTGAGTAAATCCCTTAGCAACAAGGCGAGCCTTATAACGATCCAAAGTGCCGTCTGGGCCAAATTTTACCACAAAGACCCAACAACAGCCAACGACATCAGTACCGAGGGGAGGAGGAACAAGAGTCCAGGTACCCTGCTCAGTTAGGGTTGTCATTTCCTCATCCATGGCCATCTTCCAATGAGGAATAACAAGGGCCTCCTGGTAGGAATGGGGTGTGGTAGTGGCAGAGATAGCCAGTGCAAAGACCCTGCGAGAAGAGGTGAGACGATCATATGAAACAACAGCAGCAAGGGGGTGTAGGGTACACGTCTGCACCCCTTTGCGAAGAGCAACGGGAAGATCCAGGTCAGCAGGTCCCTCGGCATCCAGAGCATCCGTGGCAGAGAGAGCTGGCCCGGGAGGAGAGAGCGGCGGTGGAGATGAGGGAGACGGTGGCAGAGAAGAGGGAGAGAGAGGTGGATGGAGAGGAGTGGACGGAGATGGTGTAGGGGTAGAGATCGCAGTAGAAGACGAGGGAACGGAGGAAATAGCAGGAGAATCGGAAGCTGGGGGAAGAGGAGAGGAGGCATCCGAGAAGTAGGAGGCATTCTCGAAGAAGGCGACGTCAGCAGAGACGAATTGCTTACGAAGAACGGGATCAAAGCAACAATATCCTTTCTGAGTGGTGGAGTACCCCAGAAAGACACATTTGGTAGAGCAAGGGGAGAGCTTATTACGGGTGGCGGAGGGGGCATGCACAAAGGCAGTGCACCCAAAGATGCGGAGAGGGAGAGGAAAAGGCTCCTTGTCCGGATACAGAATGGAGAATGGGGTTTTTCCGTGGAGAACCGTGGAGGGGATGCGATTGATGAGGTAGCAGGCAAGGAGAACAGCATAGCCCTAATAGGAGCGAGGAACATGCATCTGGGTCATCAAGGTGCGAGCGACATCGAGGTGATGACGGTTTTTGCATTCCGCCACCCCATTTTGCTGGGAGGTATAAACACAGCTAGTCTGATGAATAATGTCATGTTGCACACAGAAAGAGGTAAAAGCACGACTCAAATATTCTGTAGCATTGTCTGAGCGAAAAGTTTTAATACAAACACCAAACTGAGTTTTGATTAATTGATAAAAAGAAACTCATACATCCAAAAGTTCAGAGCGATCTAGTAAGAGATACACTCAAGTACATCTAGAAAAGTCATCAATAAAAGTAACAAAATAAGAACTACCCCGACCAATGGTGAGGGTAGGAGCAGGTCCCCAGACATCAGAGTGGATTAGATCAAACGGACAGGTAGAGCCCCGACCTTTCTTTGGCGGGAAGGAGGAACGGTGATGCTTGCTAAGCTGACAAGCCTCGCAGTTAAGAGGAGGATTGGAAGGAGGGAGGTGGGGCAGAAGTTGATGTAGAAGCTGTGGAGGAGGATGACCGAGGCGGAGATGCCACTGGAGAAGATCCGTACAAGAGGAGGAGAAGGCGGACAAGGCGGAAACGTTATCGAGGAAGTAGAGGCCGTCGTTCTCAGTCCCAGTAGCAATCGTCCGTTGGGAGCTCGGATCCTGAAAAGAACAAGAAGTCGGAGTAAACGTTACAGAGCACTGAAGTTGCTTGCATAAAGAGGTAACTGACAACAAATTGCATGGAAATTTGGGCACATGGAGAGTGTCCGCTAGGCGAAGAGACGGAGTAACATGGACCACTCCCGACCCATGAACCGGGGAGGGAGAACCGTCTTCAACAAGAACCGGGGGCACCCGATCATGCTGTTCGAGGAGAGTGAAGTAGTGAGGATTGCCCGCCATGTGATTAGTTGCTCCAGAGTCGATAAGACATTTACCTTGAGTTACCACGTGGGCACTACCTGATGATGTGACCACGGAGGAAGACGGCTTGGAAGAGGAGGCAGAAGAGTCACCTGAGGGGCGAAATGGGGATGCTTCGTCCAGCAGCGGTCAAGAGTATGGCCGGTGCGGCCACAGTGAGAGCAGAGGTAACGGGAAAGAGTACGTCCGCCAGACTGGTGATTGCGGCTACCAGAGCCACTCCGCTGAGTTTGGTGAGCATAGTTGGCCGGTGGAGGAGGAGCGGGCAGAATCGGGTGCTGAAGGAGAGAGGTGACAGCGGCGATGCGGGCAGCGGTGGAATCTAAGGTAGGAGATTCTGCCTCACCCAGAATTTGCTGGCGGATCATATCATAAGTATCAAGAAGCCGAAGCAGATAACAGACAACCAAAAGCTCCTGGAAGTGCTTGTGTTGTTGAGCCAAATCCGCTGAGAAGGGGCGATTCTGAAGAATCTCAGCCCCAAGAGACTGAACCTGTTGGTAGGCAGCAGCAAGGGATAAGGTAGGACGGGCAAAGAGGTCTGCATACAACGTATAGATGCGGGACGTCTGAGCCCCCTTGGAGTACAGAGCAGCAAGATGAAGCCAAGCGGCCTTGACCGTCTCATCATGATGGATGACGGGAAGACACTCATCAGATAGGCTATTAGCAAGCCAAGTACGCACAAGCGCGTCACTCGCATCCCAGTCATCAAAGAGAGGTGAAGTGGTTGGAGGAGGGTCATCAACGAGATGGTGGCATTTGCGTTGCGAGCGAAGAAGAAAGGTGAAGGAGACGCTCCAATCCGGGTAGTTGGAGCTGACAAGCTTGGAAACGGTCCCAAGGTTCCCGGAAGGAGTAGTAGGAAGAGGCAGAGCCGGATTGGCGACAGGAGTTGTGGTAGGAGCGGTGGCAGTAGAAGCATCAGAAAGAGCCATAGAAGAAAACAACAGGAAGCTGCGCGGTTAGAAAACAAGACGTGCAGTTAGGAAACAAGCCGCGCGAACAGGGAGAAATCGCAGCGGTAGGAGAAGGAGAGCCAAGCCGTAGAACCAAGCTGAGGGAAAGAAGTCGAGCGGCTAGAAGGTAGCCCGCGCGAACAGAAGAAGAAGGAGAAGGCCGCGCGAAAGAGACCAAGGCGTACGAGCCGAACAGAGATCGCACACAGAGGCCGCGCACACAAAGGGCAGTGGCAAGAGACCGCGCGAACAAGAATAAGAATAAGAGATCGCGCGAACAGGAATAAGAGACCGCGCGAACAGTACGAGAAAAAGAATCAGGAGGAAAGGATCGTTTCCTCTGATACCATGTTAGAAACGAACAAAAAACAAACCGGAAGTGAACAAAAACAAACTGGAAGTGGTTTAACAGACCTCCCTTATATAGAATGGAGGATAGAGGAGAGAATACAAATAAGAGATGTGAGACTAAAAATTTACAGGAGTAAGCGGACTAATACAAAACAATTCGCACAAGCCGTGCGGTTAGACAGAAGGGCTAACCGCTCGGCTACCACCAGAGAGAGAGAGAGAGAGATCACCATGGGAGACCGCTAGACCGTCCGGTCTCCAAGTCACCAGAGGCAAGCCGCTAGACCGCTCGGACACCAGACAGCAACAGCACAGCAACAAAACCATTGAAGGAAAACCGCCAGACCGCGCGGTCTTCAACCCGCCAAGACAGACTGCCAGACCGCCCGGTCTCCAGCTTCAACAGAGTGTTTTCCTGAGGCACCATCAACCATCATCTTCCAAGCCTCCTGCGGCCGCGGATCCTCAGCTCCGACCTCAACGACGTAGTCTGCTAAGAAGTCAGCCACCGCCTGAGCCTTGATGGAGAGCCTTGGCACGAAGGAGATATCAAACTCGCTTAATTCAATGGACCACTTGACCAACCTGCCCGAGTGCTCCACCCCCTCAAAAATCTTTCGAAGGGGATGGTCTGTCACCACCTTGGTTGAGTGTGCTTAGAAGTACGGTCAAAGCTTCCTGGCCGAAACCATCAAAGCATACGCCAGCATTTCCAAGATGGGGTAGCGGAGCTCCGCCTTCTTCAGGATCCTGCTAACATAGTAAATTGGCAATTGCTTCTTCCCCTCTTCCCTGACCAGGACCGAGCTCACGGCCTCTGCTCCTACTCTGAGGTACAAGGCTAGGTCCTCCCCCTCCTCTAGGCTTTGAAGGAGAGGAGCCTGGGAGAGCTGCCTCTTCAGCATTTGGGAATCATATTCACATTCGACAATCCACTCAAACCTTTGAGTGCCCCTCATCACATTGAAGAATGATGAGCACTTTTCTCCCGACCTGGAGAGGAATCTACTTAACTCGGCCAGCTTGCCTGTCAGGCGCTGGACCTCCTTAGCGTTACGTGGTGACTCCAGCTCTAGGATGTCTTTTACCTTATCTGGGTTTGGCTCCACTTCTACCGGGGTCAGAAGATGCCCAAGAAACTTCCCACGGATTGCCCCAAAAACGCACTTTAAGGAGTTCAGCCTCATCTTGAACCTCCGCAAGGTGGCGAACGTCTCCTCCAGGTCCCGAAGGTGTGAGTCCACACATTTACTCTTGACCATCAGGTCATCAACATAGACCTCCAGGTTCCTCCTCCTCTGACCCTGGAAGACTCGATCCATCATGCGCTGGTATGTAGCCCCTGCGTGTTTCAACCCAAAGGGCATCATTTTATAGCTGAAGCATCTCTCCCTTGTGATGAAGGAGACGTCCTTGATCTCGGGAGGGTGCATTCGGATCTGGTGGTAACCTGAAAAAGCATCCAAAAAACTCATAATAGAAAAACCAACGGCTGAATCAACCAGCACGTCGATTCGATGCATGGGGTAGCAATCCTTGGGGCATGATTTATTTAATAAATAAAAGTCAATACACATGCGCCACTTCCCTTCCCCTTTCTTTACAATTACCACGTTGGAGACCCAGCCTGGATACTGGATCTCCGAGATGAATCCAGCATACAGAAGCTTCTTGACCTTCTCGCGGATTGGATCCTCCAGCTTGGTAGCGATGGTCCTCATCTTCTGGCATATGTGGCGCGTCCGGGGATCCAGGTTCAGGCGGTGGCAGACCACATCCACATCGATGCCCGGCATGTTAGCCGCGCTCCAAGCAAAGATGTAGACGTTGCTATGGATGCAAGCCCGCACTCGCTCCTGCTCTTTGGGACTCAGATCCTTGCTGATCTGCACCTTCTGCACCTGACCGGCTCTTGTGAAGACTTCCATCTCCACCACCTCCTCAGCCGGCTTCAGTCGCGACTGCTCCTAGCCGGCCCTCGCCTCCTCTTCCTGCTCATACTCTTCCTCTCCTCCTGCTTCCTCAATCTCCATCGCCTCCACTAGGGTCCCCCCTGACCCTAACCTGCACCCCCCCCCCCATTATTGAACTTGAGGCATTGGTGAAATGAGGAGGGGATGCAGCGAAAGGCGCTGATGAGGGGGCGCCCAAAGATGGCGTTATAGCTGTTTGGGGCGTCCACGATCACGAACCTACAGTTCCGTGACACGCCCCCTAACTTCACGTGCAGCCCTACCCCTCCTTCTACCTCCTTTATTTCTCCTGAAAAACCAAATAGCGGTTCGTCTGAAGCTAGTACTCTCTTGCCCTCGACCTGCATCTCATCGAAGGCCTTTTTGAAGATCACGTTCACAGAGCTCCCATTGTTCACCAGGATCTTGGAGACCGTGAAGTTCTCGACTGCCGTCTGGATCGCCAAGGCATCACAGAGCGAATTCTCATAATCGGGCATATCCGCTGAAGAAAAAGTAATTTTTATTTTTGGAGGGGGGCCTGGGAGGTCGACGCTACCCCCCCCCCCCCCTTCAGAACATGGTCTGGAGGCTCCCCTTTCGAGTTGCCTCAATCCCTACTCCCCCGTGGATCACCCTGATCCCTCCCCGGGTTACTACATCCACCCGGTCCTCACATCTATCTTTCGTCTCCTCCTGCTGCACCTCCTCGATCCTTACTGGCGGAACCTGCCTCCTTAACCCCCTGGCTTCTTTCATCTCTAAGAACTCCGGGCAGGTGGCCGTCACGTGACCTTCGTCCTGGTGGAAGTCACAGAAAGGCAACGCCACACTGCCCCATCTTTCTTCTCTACCTCTTCTTCCAGCTCCTCCCCGAGCTTCTCTCCTTCCTCCTCTACCTCGTCCTACTTGCATGGCCTCCTGCTGATGCAGGACGTGACCCCTCAGCTCCTGCCTCCTTGTCGGTTAGTCAAACCTCCTCGGCTCGTGAAAGTTGTCTCTTCCCTAAAAACCTCCTCCTTGCTCCTGGGGGCAACCCTTCTGAGACCTCCAACCTAACTGGTTGTTCGGCTCCCGGGCCCCCCATCCTTGGTGCTGTCCCTGCTGCCCCTGCCCTCGGGGCTCCACCCTTCTTCTTCTTTCTTCTCTCTGCTCCCTCCGCTTCCCTGCTCCCAGCTCCTTCATGTCATCCTCCGCCAACCTGGCTAGCTTCCTGGCAAACGCCGGATTGGCCCTCTCGAAGTCTATCTCCTTCGCCGCCCTCTCCATGAGCTCCTCAAAAGAGAGGGGGGCACTCTCTTCAACTCCATGCTGAATAATCCCGGCCTCAGCCCCAGGGTAAAGGCGAGCATCAGTGCATACCCTAGGACCTCCTGGACCAGGAGGATCTCTTCCTGAAACCGGTCAATGTAATGACCCAACGTCTCATCTTGCTTCTGCCTCACCGCAAACAGGCACTCTGCCTCCTTCTTACGCTTCTTCGATGTCGAGAACCTCAACAGGAACCCTCGACGCAGGTCCTCAAAACTGTAGATAGAGCTTGCCGGCAACTGGTGAAACCAGTCTCGTGCCTTTTCCTTCAACGTGATGACGAACAGCCGACACTTGAAGGCATCTGTCATCTGCCTTATCGAAACAACATCTTCAAACCACTGCACATGTTGTACAGGGTCATCCCTCCATGAGTAGTAGGACATGTCGGGCTCTCGCCTCCTGCCTGCCGAGAGGGCGTTCTCACGGCCTCGGCTGGCTGGCCCGATCCGTGAGACCATGCCTAGGGAAGAGCTCTTGCACAGCTGCCTCCCTCTCGCCAACCTCTGTCGGAATCTCCTTCTCGGGGAGTTGGCCTGGGAAGAGCTCTCGCGCGGCCACGTCCCTCTCACCAAAATCCGTCGGGACCTCCTTCCCAGGGCGCTGCCCAGGAGCGTTCTCGCCCAAGAGCGGGATCGCCTCTATCGGAACCTGAGGCGTTGCCCACTCGCTCCTTGCCGAGAAGGCCAAGCTGAGAGTCTGCAAGACCTCTCGCCTGAAGTCTTCCAGCATCTTCCTCGTCGCCTCCTCTCCCCGGGAGGGGGAACCTTCTGAACCAGATCCTTCACCTTCACCTCCTACCATCGGATTAAACTCAAAACTTTCTTGTATTAGCTACCTTCCACGCTCACCGCATCAGAACTGTTGAAGCCAAAATTTGACTTTGACAAAAGTTCGAAAAATAGGGGCGTAGCCAACACCTACTCGTCCCAAGCTCTGACCTTCGACTGGTCGTGAAGTACTAGAAACCGACCCAAAGCCTCAACATGTAGGTCCCACCGCTTACCTGGAAGATCTCTGAGAGCTTCCCCTCCAAAGCCAAAAGCCGGGCTTGGAGCTCCTCAGAAAGCACAGAAAAATCTTCTTAAGTCACGGGAAGGAAGAAGTGCTTCTAAAGAACCCCTACGGGCCTATTTATAGTTTTTTGAGTTGGATCTGCAAATAACCACACTGAGGTGACCTGAAATTACCAAAGTACCCCTGGTTGGGTCTGCCAACAGCCAAACTCCGCCGTTCTGAGGAGTTATATGCAGACCACCAAAGGCAAAAGGGTAAAATTACCCGGGGCGGAAGAGTAAAATCTCTCATAGGTATAGAATTGTCAAAACGGCCCTCTCTCTGTATGGCGAGTAGGGAAACACCCATCGGCGAGACGAGCCCTCCTGGCCGTCTCGCAGGCATCCTTCGCCACGGGGCCCTCTCGCCGACAATGGCCTACTCGCGTCCCAAAAGGGGCGTCTCGCCCACTGCAGAGATCACCTGTCTCGCCTCCTGCGAGTGGACCACATGGTCCCACTCGCCAATCAGTTTCTCTCATCTGCTTCTATTGCTCGCACCTTGAGGGTCTCTCGCGAGCCCGAGATTGTACAGTATATGTTTTGAATAAAAGTTGTAAAAATTCAAATCCACAAAACAAAAATCTTTACTATAATGGGGATGAAGACTCCCTTTTCTTAGTGAATTTGCATATATTCGCATTCAAAATGTTCCCTGTGAAGCTGATCGTGTAGCTGATTTTTATGCCCGCTCTGCTATTTCTTGTTCCTTATTTTGGCCTAGCTTAGGCTGTGTTTGACAACCCGATTTTGCTCCTTTCCGTTCCAACCGGAACGAGTTTTTGGTATTTGGCAAATCCGGTTTTGAAAAGAACGGCTTAAACCGTTTGTTTTCCCACCTTTTGGACCGGACCCCATGATCTCCAGCCATCTTCCCAAAACGATCCGCGAGGTCTCACGTCGTCTCTTTCCCGGCATTTCTCACTCCTTCCCGCCATCAAGCATTGCGGTTAGCATAACATCCTGTCTTCTCCATGCGTAGTTTCTTGTCGGGGTTATCAGCATCGCAGCTCTGCATCGCCACCTCGGCGATTCGTCACCACCATCGTCTACCACGCGGAGGTTTAGGGCATCCCATTCCGCCTCCTCAGTGATTCCTCAATAAGCCTCCCTCCACTAAAGTCGAGGGACGTCCGGAGATTTCACGTTAACGTCGTCTCGAACTGCAGGCAGGTAATAAGACGACTGCCCTTGCTCTTTTTGAGATCTCTGTCTTTCTTATCTCTATCTAAAAACATCTCTCTCTCTCTCTCTCTCTCTCTCTCTCTCTCTCTCTCTCTCTCTCTCTCTCTCTCTCTCTCTCTCTCTCTCTCTCTCTCTCTCTCTCTCTCTCTCTCACATAGAGGCCTCCGTGACATCGGGTGAGCATCGAGGTTTTCTCTCATTCTCTCTCTGTTGTATGACTTCACAACTATGCTCAAACCTTGCTCATGTATGCTCCTCAAAGACTTTAACATATCTGCATATTGCGGTTCCATTCATCTTAGTCATCAGTCTACATTGTTAAATTTCTCAGAGATGATGTGTTTTGATTTCCTTATATTTCTGCATTGAAATTTAGATTAATGAAGGCCTGCCTGAATTTGCTGGCCTGCATTAGGTAGCTTGGCAATGTGTTTAATCTGAAATGTCCGTATGAATTTTCCTTTTCAATTTTTTGCAATCATTTTTTTGGGATGTGCACTAGTAATGTATGCTATTTGTGTTGGAAGCGTTTATGGGTTCCCGCACAACCTCAACTCTACCACCGACTTCGCTTAACACCAAAACCTCAAAACCGAAGTGCGAGACCGCCACCACAAAGCGTCACAGACCGCGCGACTTGCTTCCTCCACACGCCGAGCTCCCGGCTTCACACGCGAGCACCACCCACGCGAACTGGCACGGCGAGACCGACGCGGCGGGACCGACTGGCGAGACCTCCACTCGCGAGCACACAAGCCGCAACCTCTCCTTCACGCGGCGAGATCAAGCCGCGAGCTGCTCACCTATCCGCGAGCTGATACGGGCGAGATCACCACACAGGCCGTGAGTGCGCAAACCTTGAGCACCTCTTCTCGCGGCGAGTTCGCCAAACCGCGCGGCTTCTATTCTAACCGCCCAGTTAGATCTCGCTCCAGCGCTGCAGCGCTCCTCTCTCAAAACTCACACTAAGACTTGGGAAGTTTTCTCTCTATTCTCATTACTTTTGAAAATGTACAAGGGGCCTTTATATAGGCAAAGGAAAACTAGAAAACTCTCTCTCATCATAAATGCACACACCCTCTCTCATAATAAATGCATAACATAAAATAATACCAAAAAAAAACTTTTGACTGTTGACCCGGTCAACCAAGTCAATCTCCAACAAACTCCCCCTCAAACTTGGCAGCACATGCCGAGTTTGCTTTTGAGCCTCTCGAATGTCTCCACCTTCAACGCCTTGGTGAATATGTCCGCGATCTGCTCTCCGGTAGGGCAATACACAACTTCCACCGTCTTCTGCTCCACCTGCTCGCGAAGGAAATGGTACCTCGTCTTGATATGCTTGCTGCGCCCATGCAACACAGGATTCTTCGCGAGCTGGATGGCGGACATGTTATCCACTAACAATGTCGTTGGGCCATCCTGCACATGATGTAACTCTTCCAGAAAATTTCTCAGCCAAATAGCTTGGCAAGCACATGTCGCAGCTGCAATGTACTCTGCCTCACATGATGATAAGGCTATCGTAGTCTGCTTCTTAGAACTCCATGAGAACGTCGCGGTTCCCATGTTGAACGCATACCCGGAAGTGCTCTTCCGGTCGTTCACATCTCCTCCATAGTCGCTATCCGAGTAGCCGACTAGCTTCAACTCTCCTCCAGATGAGTACTTCAGGCCATGGTCCCGAGTTCCGTTCACATACCTCAGGATCCTATTCGCTGCTGTGAAGTGGTCCTGCTTGGGTTCCTCCATGTGCCTGCTTACTACCCCGACCGCATACATGATGTCCGGCCTAGTGAAAGTCAAGTACCTTAGACTTCTGACCAGGCTCTTGAACATAGTTGGGTCCACTCCTTCCTCTTCGGAATCCTTCCCCAGCTTTGTTCCAGGGTTCGCAGGAGTGGAGATAGCCTTGCTACCCTCCATCCTGAACCTTTTCAGAATCTCCTCGACATACTTCTTTTGGGAGATGAAGATACCATCTTCTCTCTGCTGCACCTCAACTACTAAGAAGTAGTTCAGCTCTCTCAAGTCCGTCATCTCGAACTCCTTCTTCATCAGCCTCTTGAATTCTTCGAACATCGCAGGGTTACTCCCAGTGAATATCATGTCATCCACGTATAGACATAGGATCATGATATCCCCACTCTTCTCCACCTTCATGTAGAGAGCATACTCATATGGGCATTTGATATACCCATGCTCCTGAAGGAATTTGTCTATCCTTTCATTCCAAGCTCGAGCTCCCTGCTTCAGTCCGTACAAGGCTCTGCTCAGCTTGCAGACCTTTCTCTCCTTGCCTTTCACAACGTACCCTGGAGGCTGCTCGATGTACACATCCTCCTCCAGGTACCCATTCAGATACGTCGCCACAGCATCCATTTGCATGATAGTCCATCTGTAGTGTGCCGCCAGTGCGATGATCAGCCTTATAGTATCGATCCGCGCCACTGGGGCATAGACTTCATCATAGTCCAACCCTTGGACTTGTCTATACCCTTTCACCACCAGCCTTGCCTTGTGCTTCTCCACAGCTCCATCTTTGTTTTTCTTCACCTTGTAAACCCATTTCACCCCGAGGCGTTTGTGGCCCGCCGGTGGATCAACTAACTCTCATGTATCGTTCTTCTTGATGGAAGCCATCTCGGCATCCATCGCCGTCCTCCAAGATTTCTCCTGGGCAGCTTCTTCATAGGACCGTGGCTCTCAATCTGCTAAGAGACAATATAATGAATAGTTAGCATGAATTGGGACCGTCTCCTCATAGAGCTCCCCCAACCCCTTCATCTTGGGTGGTGGACTCTCGGAGTCACTCCGACTCCCGCTTCCTCCTCCAGAATTTCCTCCACATGAGTTTTCCCCTCTTGAGTAGGAGGTGGAAGCTCCCCCTGAATTTCTACTCGATGGTGATGGCGGCTCAACTCCACCATTCTCGGCTCCAGCCTCGTGACCACCCTCTTCCTTATCTTCGAAGAACATGCCCTTCATACTTCTCGTCTCCTCATCCCAGCTCCAGCTGCTTCCTTCTTCAAACACCACGTCCCTCGAGACTATGGCCTTTCTCTTCACCGGGTTGTAAAATTTATATACATTGCTCTCCAGAGCGTAGCCAACAAAAATGCACTTCTCGCTCCTATCATCGAGCTTCTTCCTTTTCTGGTCCGGGATGTGAGCATGAGCTACACACTCGAAGACCCTTAGGTGTTTCACACTCGGCTTCCAGCCGCTCCATGCTTCAAACGGTGTCATGAACTTCACACTCTTTGTGGGGCATCTGTTCAGTAGATACACCTCACATTGCACTCTTTCCGCCCAGAACATCTTCGGTAGCCCCTTCTCCTTCACCATGCTCCTTTCCATGTTCATGATGGTGAGGTTCTTCCTCTCTGCCACTCCGTTCTGTTGCGGTGAGTATGCCGCTGTCAGTTGGTGTGATATTCCATTCTCCTGCAGAAATTATCAAACAGTCTTGAGGTGTACTCGATCCCCACCTCTATTTGTCCTTAGCATCTTCAGCGGCTGCCCACTCTCCTTCTCAGTCATCGCCTTGAACTCCCTGAACTTGTCTAGAGCCTCAGCCTTCTCTTTCAGAAAATATACCCAACACTTCATGCTGAAGTCGTCGGTGAAGGTAATGTAGTACCTGCTTCCTCCGATTGAAGTAGTCTCAAACGGACCCGCGATGTCCGAGTGAACCAGTTCAAGTTGTCGCCTTGCTCTCCAGGACTTCCCTCCTTCGAATGTCTGCCTCTTCAGCTTCCCCTTCGTGCACGCCTCACCCACCTTTTGCGGAGGGGAGATCATAGGCAGATCCGCCACCATCTTGGAGTGGGATAGTAGCTTCAACCCTGTGAATCCCAAATGCCCCATCCTATGGTCTCATAGCCATGCTTCTTCCTCTTCTTTTGTTCTCGCGAGAGAAGCCGTCTCTTGAGCATCCATCTTCAGCGTGAAGAGGCGGTTCGCCGTCATGTTCACCTTCACTACCTCCTTCCCTTGATCATTCTTCATTGCCATAGACCTATCCTTCATCTGCACGCAGTAGCCTCTCTCCACTAACTGCCCAATGCTCAAGATGTTGGTCTTCAACCCTGGTACGTAGTACACATCGTTCAAGTGTACTCTCTCCCAGTTCAGTTTCACAATAACCAGGCTCTTTCCTTCCAAGGAAATCTTCGAAGCATCCCCGAAGCTAACCTCACCCCCACTGGGTTCAAGGTTAGAGCACATCTCCTTATCTCCACACATGTGGTTGCTCGCCCCATGTGTTCAGGTACCACACTTCATTCCTTCCTTCTTCTGCCCCTCGGTAGGTTAGAAACATCATTGGGTCTCCACCCCCAACATCGTTCCCACTGTTCCTAGCCTCCGCATAATGGTTGGCTTCTTATGTCTTCCTCGGAGCCCAACAGTCATAGCTCATATGCCCAAACTTGTTGCAGTTGTAACACTGAACTTGGGCTCTTCCTCCTCGGCCTCTTCCTCTTCCTCTTCCATCTTGCCACCTTCCTCCTTGAGGTTGCTCCACCTCTCTCTGGTGGTATTGGTTTCTTCCCTGATCTCTTCCTCCTTTTCTTCCTCTTCCTTTGCCTTGTTGACCTCGGTCACGCTGGCCGGCCGCCTCCTCTTCCTGAGCTCTCTCCGAAGTTCAGCTGGTTCTAGAGTGCCTTCCCCAAGCCACTCACTTCTTCATCATCTTGTACTCATGAGCTTGCAATGAGCCTACAAGTTCGTCAACAGTCATCAAGGTGAGGTCCTTCGACTCTTCGATCGCCACCACCACATGACGGAACTTCCGCGACATCGATCTCAGCAGCTTCTCCATGATGCTCACATCATCTATCGTCTCTTTGTTTCTCTTCATCTCGTTTGTGAGCGTCCGCAGACGGGTCACAATGTCTCCGACTTTCTCTATGGCCTGCATTCTCAACATTTCATATTCACCCCGGAGAGACTGCAGCTTTACTTTATTCGTCTTGTCTACTCCTTGCATGGAGCGTTTCAACACTTCTCATGCTTCTTTTGAGCTCACGGCCTCCGAGATCTTCTCAAAAGTGGCTTCATCTACTCCTTGGTATAACGTGAACAACGCCTTCTTATCTTTTTTTCTTGCTTCCCTCAACGTCGTCTTCTGCACGTTGGTCAACACTGCTTCTGCTTCGGCAGTAAGCTCTTCATACTCGTCCTTAACTATCTCCCATAGTTATTTTGAGGCGAGTAGCACCTTCATCTGAATACTCCAGTTTCCATAATTCGTCTTTGTCAACTTGGGAACTTGCCCCAGCATGACACCTCCAAACTCCATCTCTCTCTACTTCAAACCTTCCGAGTCACCGCAAAGGTTTGGAACCTCCCTCTGATACCACTTGTTGGAAGCGTGTATGAGTTCCCGCACAACCTCAACTCTACCACCGACTTCGCTTAACACCAAAACCTCAAAACCGAAGTGCGAGACCTCCACCACAAAGCGTCACAGACCGCGCGACTTGCTTCCTCCACACGCCGAGCTCCCAGCTTCACACGCGAGCACCACCCACGCGAACTGGCACGACGAGACCTACGCGGCGGGACCGACTGGGGAGACCTCCACTCGCGAGCACACAAGCCGCAACCTCTCCTTCTCGCGGCGAGATCAAGCCGCGAGCTGCTCACCTATCCGCGAGCTGATACGGGCGAGATCACCACACAGGCCGCGAGTGCGCAAACCTTGAGCACCTCTTCTCGCGGCGAGTTCGCCAAACCGCGCGGCTTCTCTTCTAACCGTCCGGTTAGATCTCGCTCCAGCGCTGCAGCGCTACTCTCTCAAAACTCACACTAAGACTTGAGAAGTTTTCTCTCTATTCTCATTACTTTTGAAAATGTACAAGGGGCCTTTATATAGCCAAAGGAAAACTAGAAAACTCTCTCTCATCATAAATGCACGCACCCTCTCTCATAATAAATGTATAACATAAAATAATACCAAAAAAAACTTTTGACTTGTTGACCCGATCAACTAAGTCAATCTCCAACAATTTGAGTGTCCATCTTTAGTGTTGAAAGTGTCAAATTTTAGTGTTGGAGGGGTGCACTCTTATATCCTTCTAAACTTCCAAAAATCTCATCTTCCAGCTGAGAGTGCAAATTTCATTAAGCAATTTTGAAAACAATATGATCATCATCATCATCAAAATTATATTCATTCATTCATTCATAATGTGCGGTGATGCAAGACTGAGAGATTATTTTTTTCTTATGATATTTCTTGTATTTCAAGTGCACAATGGTTAAACCTAAAGATGAAAGAAAATATTCAATCAGGCGCATTCATCATTGCGTAGTGTTATAGAATATATATTTGGTGTGTGGAAGAAAAAATGGCTATAATTTGGTGTTTCCTTTCTTTTTTTTATTGCAAATGCAAATTTCAGCAATTACACTTATTTTTTTTTAGAAAAAACATAAATTAGTGTATTTGTCTATTTGAGTTCAATTAAAATATTCTATTAAAAAATTAATCAAAATATTTCAATTAATATCTCACGTTGTGCGCAAAAAATTAGAAAAATTGAGCTCTCTTTAAAATTGACCTAAAATTCGAGGACTATTAACGACTACGCAATATTTTCATTTAAATGTTTATATGCTTACAATTGGAAGTCATTTATATAATATTATAATGTAATAATAATATATATATATATTAATATTAATAATAACGGCCGGCACGTCTTCACAGCTTGACGCGTGGCTTAATAATAATAGTTCAACTCTTGCACTGAGGTGTAGTTATATAAGTAGAGGGTATTTCCGTCAACTTCATTGAAGATATTCAACTGCCGGCTTTCTTCTTCTTCTGTTTTGCCGCCATTTTCTAAAATAAAATCGGCTAAATTCCGAGAAAAACTCCTCAAAACATCCATGGAGAAACGCAAGTCCTTCGCCCGAGTGATGCTCCCTAACAACCGGCAGTACCCCGGCGGCGCCGCCATCTCCGGCGATGCTCCGGCCCTCATCCACCCAACCTCTCCGACTCCAACCGCTAACTCCCCTGTTCACCGCAAATCCATCTCCACCGGCGGCGGCGAATCCCCGACCTCCGCCACCTCCCTCCTCCTTCCCAGCCCCCCTCGACAAAAGAAATCAATCTCCGATCCTCCCGGAAAGCTCAGAAAGCAGCGATCGGCCGACAAGATACATATCTCCGGCTCCCTCTGGCCCTCCGCCAAAACCCCCGGGCCAGCCGCCGGCCCCATCACCACGCTTCGAGATCACTTTATTGAAGATAACAAGTCGGAAGAAATTGAATACCCGTCAACGCATGCCTCGAGCACCGTCTCCTCCCGCCGACGAGGGGGTTCCCATTCCCCTGCTTCGGACGAAAATATTGCCGGCGGCGGTGGACGCAAAGGTCGGGGGCGGCGATCCAAAGAAAACCACCAATTCGGCGGGCCGACGCGAAAAATCTCCGGTAAGGGCGGCTCGCCGAAGAAACCAGGAACGCCGCCATCTCCGTCCTCGTCCTCCTCTGCCGGGCCCGTTCACGCCGGAAGAAGATCGGACTCCGGTCTCGACTTTCCCAGCACAGAATCCGACCGGAGCTCTAGCCGGAATCCCTGTTCTAGGATCTCGCGAGCTCCGATCAAGACCGTTAAAATCAGAAAATCTGGATCCCCTGTTCGGCGATCGAAATCCCCATCGATGCGGAGCTCACGATCTCCGGTAATGCACAGTTCGCATTCTCCGGTATTACTCCGGCGATCTGGATCGCCGGTGGAAGTGGCCGTGAAAGGAGCTGTCGGAATCCGGCGGCAGAGCCCGGATAAAGGATGGAGCGGTGGCGGGATGGGGAGCATAATCAGTTTGGGGATCGGTAATTTGTTCCGGAGAAAATCGTTCTCCGGCGCTCCGGTAGCGTCAACGGAATCCACAACTATGAAATGGTCGCCGGCGAGAGGGTCTGCGGCGATTGCTTCATCTCCGTCTAGAGGGGTTCAGCCGGCGGCGGCGGCAGTGGCGGAGTCGCAACAAAGCTTGAAAATGGCGCACAATCAGTTGTTGCAGTGGAGATTCCTTAACGGCAAATTGATCGCCGTTAACGATGTCAAGTCAGCTGCCGCGGAGGTAAACCTGTCATCGCCGTTTTGCAACGTGTTTATTAATTATTAAATTCTAATAATTTTATTTTGATTTATCTTTGAAAAATCATAAAATTTATTTGCTCTAGTGTTGCATGCCGCGAGAGAGCATGCGAGCACAACTACACATGTCCTGTTCAAAAATTACTTCACCCCACGTATATTACTGCAAATATATAACGACATTGAACATATTTTAATTTACAAATATAATATATTAAATATATTTAATTAAAAAAAGATTTTATCGGATAAAATATATTTAATTTTTTATTATATTATTATGATAATTGGAAAGAAGATCTCAGCTCTGGAGCAGCTGAGATCTTAGCACACTAAACATTTTGATTGTAACATTCGTAAGAGTCTTGGGGCTACCCTTCACCGGTTATCATTATGGGTACAATTCGGGTCGGTCAGTACTTGTTCTATCCAAATACAAGAATCGACTCATGTAGGTGATTCGCCGCGGATCTAGCAACGGAAGCTAGTTTGAGTAATCAAAACTGATCCATGTAACCAAGATATAGAACTGGATTCGAGCCGGAAAGTTTGGTTCGATTTCGGTTTGGTTCTTGATTCTACTCATACTTCATAATTTTTTAATACCATTGTACCTGTAATCATTCCTGTTGCGGACTAACTCGATGCCCCGGTCGGGCCGGATTTGTTCGAATCGTCTTAGCTCACGAGGCGTCGAGCGCGCACACAGTCAATGAAAGCAGAAAGTTGACACAAGATGTGATGACGTGGAAAACCCTTAAATATGTAAAAAACCGCATGACCGGATCTGTACCGATCAAATTCATCTAGATTCCGGTGATTACAGTGTATTGGAGAATCGGGGCGACATGCCGCTCCCGTTACAACTTGGGGGAGAGAGAGACTACGGCTCCCGACGGGCAACAGACTGTGTCGCGGGAGTAACTTGGGTGTTGAAATGTGTGGGATGACCCTAGTGCCCTGGCGCATGCGGTCGCGCACACCTGCTAGCGACGGTCGCCTTCTTCCTTTGGCTTTCTCTGGAGACTTGGGCGTTTTCCTGCTGGTGGTGTGTTGGTGGAGCGCTGGTGGCCGCAGGTGGCCTCTGGTGGCCGCAGGTGGCCACCGGTGGTTCACGGTGACAGGAGGCCGACTCGAGGGAGGAGGCAGGCGAGCTCTCTCCTGAGGAAGAAGAAGGCAATCCGGAGAAGGGAAAAGGTGAAGAATGAAGAGCCTCTGGGGTCCTTTTTATAGCCTCCAAGGGAGGATCATGGCGGGCCCCACCACTAAAGTAGTGGGCTAGTGGGTGGTTACCCTCTTGATCGGACGCGAGTAGTGCCTCCCCTTGATAGGATGGTGGGGAGGTTGTCCACAGTGATGGGACGCCGCGGTGGCGGTGGTGGCCGGCCGAGGCGGCCGGCGTGGGGGAGGCTGGCCTGGTTGCCGGCGGCGGCCGACCTGGTGGCCGGGGCGGCGGCCCCCGGAGGCCGGCCTGGCTAGGCCGGCGGCCTGCCGCGGCTAGGCCGGCGGCCTGCCGCTAGGCCGGCGGCCTGCCGTGGTCGGGCTGCCGCGGCTGAGTGATGTAGTCCGTCCTAAGAGATCCTATACGGACGGCGTATCAACGACTCTCATTACGTTTAATGCCCTCTTTTCCACAGACTAACGAAACGCAGCAAATACAATGAATTTTATTTATCTCTCGCGCTAACTTACGGGTAGCCAAACCGCAAGTGGATCGGAGATTAGATATAGGCCAAAATCCTCTCCGACTAAAAGGAACAATATTGGTTCCGACGAGCTTGGAGTTGTACCAAAATAGATCCACCAAAGAAATAATGATTTGAAAGTGGTAGGATCTATCCCAACTAAAGAAAAGGCGAGGATCGCCAATCCTCTCGAGCGTTATCGGAAAACAAACGAAAATCACAAATCTATTATGAGTAATACCGCGAAAATTAAGGCTTCGAAAATCCACGCAAAAATCGTCCACCACAAGAACTATCAAAGAGGGAAAATCTCTTGAGTAGGAATTTTGTTACCCCTCTCGGAAACGTAGATCCGAGATGTTTGGATCCACAAGAAATAATCGCTCTTCCCTCGAAATCCGCGGGAAGCGCACCACGGATGAAGAACTCGTCCGTCTTCCCCGCTTCACACCGTAGAAGTTCACCCAAGCCTTTCTTTCTTGCACTTGTATCTTCTCCTCCGAGGTTGGCCGAAAACCTATGAGATTGCTGGATAGGAACTTGGATGAGAGGATGTAGTAAGGAAGTGGGATGAGGGAAGAAAAGAGAATTAGAAGAGAGAGAGGGGGGGCGGCGGCCAAGAGCTTGAAGGAGGGGAGACCCCTTGGGCGGCGGCAAGGAGAGAGGGAGGGGGAAGATAGAAAATTAGGGTTGGAGAATTCTTGATTGATTTCAATATTTGTCTAAATGACAAAAAAAGAGTGTTGGCCTTATATAAGGCTTACATCCAAGGGGCTATTAGCAACCCATAATTAGTGGCTAAACGCACACCACAAGTTCAAAATGACAGAAATAAAATAGTTTAATACAAACCACAAACTAGCAAGATAAATGTAGACCACAAATTAGCAAGATAAATTAAATTTAAATATTGTTGCGTGGGCGAAGATTGTAGCCGTGACCGCTACGGCGCCACAAGTCTTTGGTCGGTGGATCATCATCATCATCCGCCACAACCCCATGATCACCAAGTGCGCCATGGACGTCATCTTCATCACCAAGTTGGCCGTCGTGGTGGTCGTCGCCATCAGCTAGGCGGTCGGCCGGCAGCAGGGGCGGCCGGCCTGGTGGCCGGCGGCGGCGTCCTGCCGGGGGTCGGCCGTGGCTAGGTCGGCGGCCCGCCGGGGCCAGGCGGCGGCCCGCGGGGCCAGGCCGCGGCCGGCCGCGGCCCGGGCCGCGGCTAGGCTTGGCCCCGGCCGGCCGCGGCCAGGCCTCCGCGGCCAAGCCGGTCGTGGTCGGCCATGGCTAAGCCGGCCTTGGCCGCCCGTGGCCAGGCCGGCGGCCTACCGCGGCCGCCCTCCCGGCGAGGCCGGTGGTTCGGCCGCGGCAAGGCCCAGAAGGGGACCCGCCGCAATTCCCAAAATAAGGTGGTGGTCAGGCCGCCGACGGCGGGGGTCTTCCCGGCGGCGGACGCCCTCCTCCATGGGAGAGGGAGTGGGTCCCCCCCCCCCCCATGATTCTCTCATCATGAGAATTCATGGGTGGGGGAATGACCCAGCCATGATCCACTTTGGAAATAGATCATGGGGGAATGGCCCACCCATGATCCACTTTGGGAGGAGATCATTGGGGGGGGGGGGGGTTTCTCTCCTATAAAATGATGGTGAAACTCATCAATTCTTAATGATTAAACAAAAAATTATAAAACTAAAGAAATTATTCAAATGTTATATGGTTACGTATAAATTCAATAATTACAAAAGTACTCACAAAATAGTGATCATCCTAAATAATAATTTAATTGAATAAATTTTTAAATTGATAACTCTAGAAATTCATGGGTATACTTTCAATAATTGGTTCTCGATCGGCTCTCAGGTACCAGAGCATAAGAACCGAGAATCAAATCGAACTAGTCGATTCTAAGTTTTATGAATCCGGAACCGAACCAAAACCCATAAGAACCGACCCAAACTGCTCAATTCATGAGTTCGTGTTCGATCTGATTCTCGATTTTTCGGTTATTTTTGCACACCCCTAGCCACAATGAGTTAGATTTATAAGCAAAGACAATGAGACGTGTTGTCAAAAGCTATTTCCCACCTCATGCGAGTTATATGTGCTCATCCTTGAGCTCACATGCTCTGGTTGCATGCTCCGCATGAAAGGTCGCCGGGATGGTGCGGTTGAACTAGTTCTACGCTCCGTTTGGGGGGACTTATCTTCACCAGTTAAACGGTTACGACCACAAGAACCGGAGCTTAATTAAGGCCGGATTCATGCAGTCGTAACCGCTTGACCAGTGAAAATAAGTCCCCAAACTGAGCCTAATGTCCCGAAGCTCTCCACGTGTTGGATTTCTGATCTCTGCCAATACATGTTGTCTAATAATATATATATTGACGCGCACTATGCGCTTATACACTTATGTGATGATATTTTATTAAAAATAGTAGTTAACACTTAACAATAAAAAATGTGACAATGTAGAAAAAAATTAAAATAACTGTGATTGAATTTCTTTAATATATATATATATATAAATAATTACCCAAACCCCCCTTGTAAACTAGCATAATTAGTGAGAGCACCCCTCTTATTTTCGAAATACAAAAAACTCTCTTAAGTTTGTATTTCATTACCAAAACCTCTCTTGCTCTTTTCATTTCATTGCATCCATGAAGAAAAATACCCCCTGGACACTGTTCTCCAAGGGGGGTATTTTGTGCATGGAGGATGAAATTAAAACTCAGGGGAGGTTTTGTAATGAATGAAAACTTAGGAAGTTTTTGTAATTTCGAAAATAAGAAGGGTGCAGTCAGTAATTTAGAAAAGTTAGAGGGGAGGTCCCGGTAAATGGCCCTAATATATATATATATATATATATATATATATATAATATATATATATATATATATATATATATATATATATATATATATATAGATTTCTCTTTTATTATTTTACAATAAAAAATTATTTATTTATGAAAATGCAGGAAGAATTGGTGAGGGCATGGGTTGGGTTGTCGGATGTTGCGGCCAGGCTTTGGCGGTACCGGCACAAAAGCGATTGCAGTTGGCCAAACAGAAACTTAGCTTTAAGCTCAAAATCATGATTCCTCCTCAGGTAAACCAATTAGTGACATTATTAACCATAATTACTTACTCATTATGTTTTACTTAGGCTCTGTTTAAGGGAATCTTAATTAAGATCTGATTCATGCGGTCATAACTGCTTAACCGGTGAAAATAAGTCCCCCCAAACGAAACCTTAGATATAATATAAATATTAATTGGTCACCGATGCACATACATAAATAAACTTAATTGACCCTAGAATATTGCGCAAGGACATTATTTTTTTTATTTTAGTAAAATGTATATCTAACTTACAAAGTTTTGGAGAATGTAGAAGTTTACTAATCAGCAAATGTATCATTCACTAAAGTTGTAGTCCTCGAAATCGGCTTTCAAAAGCCTTTTTTGTAACTTCAAAAATCTGAGTTATGCGGCAAACATTACGGCCAAAATACGAGCACTGCTCAAAATTAAGAGTGCGGTGTGGGTGCGGGAAGATGGGGCGCACAACCGTGCTCTTTAAAGAGCATCACCGTGCACCTTGAGCAAAATTTCAAAACCTGTCTCTTCAAACTCACAAATGTTAGTTTAGCAATTCATGTCATTTTTCCTCCAAGGTGCACATGTATCATGCATTGGCGAATATTCGTAATATCACATGATTATAACATAAATGAAGGGCGAACCTCGCCTCCTCATGACCTCAAACTTAGGGCTACATAAGGGATAACAATGTTCATCCTATGTCTTTGGCCCCATATTTGATACGACGAAAATTCAGTGTTCAATGATAATGCAAACTAGCTAGGCAAAGACCAAAAATGCACTATTCATATAGCCAACACTGATTCAGGTTCAAAGCCACGAATAGGCTTCATACTTAAAGTATGTCATCAAATTTCGGAATCAATCAAATTTTTAGGGCGATGATATTAGCACCGTAGTTTTGACTATTAGCACGTTTGGCTATTCGCAAGCACGAAAGCTATCCACACTCAAAAAATTGAAATAGGGAGGAGCAGAGCATCATCGCCTGGAGGAGGAATGGGCGCTTGAAAATCGCGGAATAGAGTAGCACCGCCGCCAAGAAGGAAGAGAGGTCGCCATATGTGAAAAAGATAGCTGTCGGATAATGGAGGAGAATGCGTCCGGGATAAATAACCACTCGGGAAATAGAGGAGGAGCACTTGCCGGATTGGGAGCCCTTCAGGCTAGACGGAAAGAGTAGGAAGGGTCGTCGACAAAATAATGGTTTGGAGTGGAGAAGGAAGCACGAGAGAGGTGAGTGCAAATAAGGAATAATTATTGTGTAGTGTTTGCTAATAGGAATTCCAAAAGTCCAAAAAAAACTCAAATTTTGAGTGTGGATAGCCAAAAGTATAGTGCTAATATCAGTGTCCAATTACTAATGCAAAAACATTTAATGATATATCAAGCCTACAAAGTTTTGGAGAATTGTGTTGTCATCCTCCTACAACCAATATCTGGGTTTATTCTCTTCCACTTGCACGGGGACTATTTAGACATCTAGCCCATCCAATGATTGATTTTTTTCATTGCGTCGGTTTTATAGATTAAGGCTCAGTTTAGCACGGTGTGGTCATGAACACGAGGGTTAAATTGTCATTCGTCAACGCTCATGTAAGGAACTTCATCCACTTTATGTTTAAAGGGTATGATGTTTGTTAGGTGATCCTTAACAAATGATGGTTTAACCCATGCGTTTACGACCACCACCCTGCCAAATGGAGCTTAAGGATTGAGTATTTATCTAGCATGCTAACGACGTCGGAGATCTCCTTCCATTGCTTGTGTTTTAGTTTTTGGTGAATGAGGTCAAGGTAGAGCTCGTGTCATGCATTGAGGGATGTTGCAGTCACACTTGATATTATTTGCAATGACTCAACTCTCACAATATATAAGTATTTTCTCTTTTGATTCTGCTTTTCTCATACTAATCTAGACCTCGCAGATTTACCCTTTTCATAAAGCAACATATGCATATTTTCCATAATGTCACTCATCACATAATTACTCCTACCTTAATTAGCTCTTTTAATTGGGGAGTCTTAGGATCCATTTGGCATGGTGATGGCGATCATGAACGTAGGGGTTAAATTATCATTCGTTAATGCTCACCTAAGGAAATTCATCCACTTTTATGTTCAAATGGATGATGTTTGTTAGGTGATCCTTAACGCAAGGGCGGATCCAGAGGGGGCCTGAGGGACACTTCCCCCCCCCCCCCCCCCCCCAATATTTTTCCAAATGGTTCATGTATTTTGATTTTTCTCATCGTAGCAATGCATTTTGACTACTTATACATCAAAAACGGTGGCAAGATGAGGGAGAAACAACTCCGATGAGATGGAAATGTTTAAATTTTTTTAAGAAAGTTGATGTCTGACTCCCACGTTAAAATTTTTAGAACTCAGAGACGCATTTAAAAACCATATTGTGCACCCTCGTTATCAATTTGTGCACTTCATTATTAATTTTGATCCAGAGGAGGGCCCGAGTGACACTGCCCCCCCCCCCCCCTATTATTTTTCCAAATAGTTAATGTATTTTGATTTTTCTCGTCGAGCCAATGAATTTTGACTACTTATACATCAAAAACGGTGGCAGGATGAGGGAGAAACAACTCCGATAAGATGGAAATGTCTAAAAAAAATTTTGAAGGAAGTTGATTACTGGCTCCCCATATTAAAAATTTTAGAATCCAGAGACGTATTTAAAAAAATTATGCATTCTCATTATCAATTTGTGTGCCCTCATTATTAATTTTCTAGATCCGCCACAACCTTAACGAATGATGATTTAACCGTACCCATGTATTTAATAGATAGAATTGATCCACAACTTACTTTGATGCTACAAAGTCAAGCTCGGCTTGATTTGTTAATTACATGGCTTTTTTAAAAAATATATATCATTTTAAAATATAAAAATACCATAATTGAGTTTTATATTATATTATGATTCTAATTTATAAATATACATTTCATGTTCAGATAAAAGGTCTGGAAAGATGGGGGAATATGGAGAAGCAACACGTGGCAGCTCTTTCCTCCACCAAAAACTCTTTCCACGCTGTTGTCTGTAGGCTTCCGCTCACCGACCGTTCCAAGGTTTGCGCTTAATTTTAATTAAACTAATTAGGATAATATTTATTAATATTCTACAAATAATCAATTATGTCAATTTTTTATAATTGATTAATTATCTTGATTCCAGGCTGACATCCAAATACTCTCGATCCTTCTCCGGCAAGCTACGAAAGCGGCTGATGCAATAAATTCAAACTTAGCAAAATGCAATTCCATGGTAATATATAAATATAAATATAAATTATTTATATAAGTATATATATTTTTATTTATATAGTACACTTCAGGCTTGGTCTTCACTTGAAGAATATTGTTTCACTAAATACAAAATTAATTTTTAAAATAAATAAAGTTATGATTTTAAATGAGGGTAAAATAAGAATATTAATATTGTGTTATTATTTTTTAAAAGAAATTAATCATAATAATACTTTTAATGGCTAAAAAAGGCCTTGACAATTGACATGCATAACTCTATGCACACTAGGCGTACAAAAAAAATGGATGGAGATATATAACTCATGCATATTTTGTTCAAACTTCTAAAGCTCAAAATCTTTCATCCCTATCAATAGTTCACCCAAACTTTTGATTGATGTGTTTATCTTATGCGCTTTTAAGCCACGAGCACACTACAGCTTTCAGATTCAAATTTCATTGAGCAGATTAAAAGGTAGGGCCCTCTGAAGTCCGATCATTTGAATTAATTAATTTTGGCCTTATATTTTTTCGATCTGCACTAAAAATAGGTCTACACATATCCAAAATAGATTTACACATAAAAAGCACCATAATATTTTTTTTCCTTTGCCACATAAAATAACTATTGACAATACGAGGTCGTGATGGCGATAAATGCACTTTCCATTGTAATAAAATTGCATTTATCGTAGTTTAAAACCGAGCAAATATTATTTAAATGTAGAAATGTTCAATTTGTAATAGATGGGCTTTATATAGTAATATTAAAAGAAAAAAAATTATTCGGGGTATCATTCAGTGACATAATATAATTATTATATTTTTATATCAAAAGTATTTATGCTAAAAAAATCTATTTAAATAAGATTATGCTAAAAAAGTATTTAGATCAAAAGTATTTATGCTAAAAAACTGCTTAAATAAAATGTATGTATATTAAAAGCAATTCAATTTAGATCATTTGTGGGTCCATGGACTCAATAAGTAGCTATTTCAAACATATTATGCTCAAAAAATATTTTATTTAATTTTTGAGTGTTTGACCTAAAAAACAAATATCATAGTTCTCTTAATTATAACAACTTTACCTTACGAAGAAATTATGTCAATTCCTTTACTAACAACTTTGATGTAATAAACTTCAAAATTCAAATGCCTATATAACTTGTATTAATATGAATTATAAAAACTAAAATTGATGAAAATATTGTTTAATATATATTTTAAAAATTTTGCATTGATAAATTATTTGGCAGGCTGGAAGAACAGTTCCTTTGGCAGCAGAACTTGCTGAGATTGCCTCATTAGAGAAGCCTCTCATTGAAGAGTGTTATGAATTGTTGAGATTAGTGTCCAATATGCAGGTACATATATACATTTACACACACTCGCACACACACACATATATATATATATATTCCATCTAAAATATTTATTTCATCTTTTTTAAATTATTAATTCTCTCCACGTATCAGGTTCAAGAGGAAAGCTTGAGGTGTCAGCTTATTCAATTAAAATCATAGCTGTGTGGAAGAGGGTTTCAGACAGCAGTAATATTTAATAGATTTTGTAAATAGAATAATTTTAAATTTTATTTTTAACTTACAATTATGTGCCATTGATTTAATATTAAATGATTTGTACTTACCATACATAATGAATTACTTACCAATTAAAAGTTTCACTTTATAAAAAAATAATGTCAGTTGATGTGAGAAACATCCTCACATAAGAAAACAACAGTTTTTATGGAGCATTTGTATTCAAATTAATCGAATTCAAATTTTAGAATCATACTTTTAGGGTTTGTTTGGCATGGTGGTGACGGTCGTAGACACATGGATTAAACCATCATTCGTTAAGGATCACCTAGCAAACATTATCTGTTTGAACATAAAAGTAGATGAAGTTCCTTAGGTGGGCATTAATGAAAGACAACTTAACCCTCATGTTCATGATTGTCACCACCGTGCCAAACAGAGCCTTAAGCTCAAAATATGTTAGGAGGACGAGATTAAGGCTCTGTTTGACAACCCGACCCAGCGGGAGGCCGGCGAGGAGAGAGAAAACGGTCGATTGGTACTTGTACCATCAACGACAAAATGTTGGGCTGGCACCCTTTCACGCCGACCGTTATCAAAGGGAGCTTGCAAACCGCGTCCCAAACAGCTTCCCTTGTCACGACTCGTCTAAAGCAAAGGTCAGAGCGCGCTTTGGGCGGATCGTGATACCACAAATATGGGCGGAAAGAAAATTCATTTATGTAAGGAGGGAGCTAAGATACTGATAATTAGTTTTAAAATAGTTAATTTAGAGAGAAAATAGTTTTTTTTATGCAAAAGCTTCAAAATATGGCAGTGAAAAGATTAGATGCACATGTATTTTAATAAAATTCATGATACAAGTTCTGATACAGATTTTATACAATGACAATCTCATATAAATGAACATGCAAATAATATCAAATTGTAATACATATATTATTGCATAGCAGTTGTCCATGATAACAAAGAAAATACCTTATTATAAGTATTGCATAAAAGAAATATCCAGCAATAAATAAAATGAAACATAAATATAGAACCTGACACGACAAAAAGATAAACTTCTAGAAGCTAGAGCTTGACGCAGATTGGGCTCGAGAAGTAGGAGGCGCGGACACAAACACTAAGACAATTTCCAAAACAAGAAGGAAAAAATCTTAGAACATAGAAGTAAACAGAAGCAAAGTAAAAAAAAGTATGAGCAGGGAAAACAGAAATATACATGTACCAGTTTACATGAAGCATAGCTAACAAGACATGCAAGTAAAAGATTCAAACATAAATAACTAAAATTATTAGACTACTCTGGAATATAGCATAGATTTGATCACATAATGACATAAACTGTAATCAGTGAAAGGTGTAAGTGTTTCAATTTGATGCACATGATTATAATATAAGTTTATATGCAAATCTTTTCAAAATAGTTGTGTTTGTTATGTCTATTTATTGGTTCCTGTTACAGGTCAAGTGAAAACTCGAGTCAAAGCGTCACATCAATTTAACACTAACTTTCATGATTGTTTATGACATTAAAGACTTAAATGATTCCTTGTTTAGTGATTCTTATCATATCAAGACATAATACTAATTTATTGATTCAGATATACAATAGTAGGATTCATAAATATGGAAAGAGGGGAATCAGGTCATGAAATAATAATTACACAAGTCTTGCATCCAAACATACCTAAGAAGCAAAAAGATCCGATGACACCAAAATCTAGGTAGCGAGTTTTAAATTTTGGGGGTTCAAGAATTCGCGAGTGGTACGATTTCTATGCATCGATTTCTAGGATAACAAGTATTCGTTTAGATTAATCCATTTCAATACAAGTTTTCTTCTAAATAAGCATGTATACGATCCAAACATTTTATATCAAACACAATTCATCAATTTGCTAGCAAGAAATTCTAACATTTATCTTTATAACAATTAATGTTCATGCTCTCAAAAGATCTACTAGTCTTCCATTTATTTATCAATAAGACACAATTCATCTAAGTGGAAATCTAATTAAAATCACTTTTTTACTAACTCGTCTTCCAATTATCTATCAAATAAAACGCAATTCAACTAAGTGAATATCCAAATAACCATCATTCACATTCACAGCTCGTGTTATTTCAAACACGTGAAACAACAAACTACTAACAAGTTAATTTAGATATTCAAGATTTAAATTTATTTGACGAAACATGTATTTAAAAGTGAAGTCATAAAATCATAAAAAAAACAAACAATGTAATTTAAGTTCAACGTTTGCAAGAGAGAGGGATCTCTACTTGTCTTAAGGTGAGGTTGAAACTGACGGTGACAACTAAGCGGCAAAAGCAAAAAAACCAAAAACCCTATTTTGAACATGTTCAAGCACAATCATAATAGAAATTTGACATGTGGAAAATTCTACGCTAGCACAGAGAATTATTTACAAAATCTAAAACACATGAGAGTTAGCAAATTTACCACACTCAATAGCGAGGGGAGAGGAGAGTACGATGCGAAAACTAAGACTTGGGGCGCTTGCCTAGAAGAAACCATAAATTAGAGAGGGCATGAAGAGATCTTGCTGAGAGATTCGACGATCGGCGCAGAAAATCACAAATAAATATGAATTAATCAATTATAAAGAGGCAAAAATTTAGAATCACTAATTGAATGCAAATTGAGGCACGAATAAATAATTAGGGGTTATGAAAAGTCTGAATATGGGTGAATGAAGAAAGATTCTTACCAAAAGGAATCAAATCGGGCTCAACGAGGAGAGTGAAGAAAACCTCAACCATTCCTCTCGCAAAGCCCGTCTAAGACAAAGAAGACAAGGAGAACTTAGTGCTGCCAGAGGATGAGTTTGCTGGCCCTTGAAGAGGAGGGATAAGAACAGATGTTGTCGGCCCTTTGGAGGAGATGATGGTTGCAGCCGGCCAAGGAAAAAAGAGCAGTCGTTGTTGTCGGCACCAGGAGGAGAGAGAATGATATGTTGTTGTCGACTTGAGGAGGAGGAGAAGTCGTCGGCCACAGGAGGAGGAGCAATCGGTAGCCGCGGCTTGCGGGATCGGGAGAGGCGAAAATAGCGGGAGACGGAAGTAGGCGCAGATGCGTGATCGGGACCAAGAGCGGGCTGCCCTGGGATAAAATTTATTCAGGGGAGAGTGGGGGGGGGGGGGCTGGCTCGGTTAGGAGATAAAGGGAAAACTTAAAATCTTAAAGTACACAAATGCCCATTTTTATTATTATTGTTATATATATGGGGGATATCATATGCGGGCGTACGGCCATACGGGAAAGGGTCAAAATGGCTTCAAATCAAAAACTGGTCGACATGAAAGTTGTATATCTCAGCGAGACGAACAACTTTAATGTTGATCACTTTTTGATTTGGAGCCGTCTCGGCGCTCGATTTGGGCCCCGAAATGTGGGGCGGCGAGATCGTTACTGTAGCACTCACGCCGCCCCAGATTTCGGGGCCCAAATCAATGGCCAAGACGGCTCCTAATTAAAAGATGATCAACATGAAAGTTGTTCTTCTCGCCGAAATATACAACTTTCATGTTGATCACTTTTCGATTTGAAACCATCTTGACCCCCAAAATGCCCTACCCGTACGCCCGCATGCAAGCTTGCCCGCACCTGATATCACCTCATATATATATATATATATATATATATATATATATATATATATATATATATATATATATATATATATATATATATATATATACCATATTATAAAGAAATATGGAGGTCTGCAAATAGCATGAGTTCGAAATTCACAGAAAAAGCAATGGTCGTCCGATCTCTTCCACTATATCAGCAACCGTCTGATCAAAATAGCATTCTCTCTCCACATTTTACTAGAGCTCCTAAACCTACTACTAGGATCCTAAATTTATGTGAAAAAAATTCAAAAACGGGTTACACAAACCCGCCCGCCATATACCCGCGAAAGAAGGCCGGCCAAGTCCGCCAAGCCCGCGTATTTACAGCCCGCCAAGCCCGCCACCATGCTCATTTCAGATACAAATCCCGGATTTCTATATTTATACCCAAAATTCTAATTGTATTTGGCGGTGTGGGACTAAAATAGGCGGGTGAGCACTGTTCACCCGCCTATTTTAGTCCCACACTGCCAAATACAATTAGAATTTTGGGTATAAATATTATTACCCAGACAAACATTTGGAATCCGCATGGTGACGTGCTGTGAATGCCTGGGACCCGCTGGACCGCCTTTTAACTATAATATTTGTATATTTATAAATTCTTTATAAAATAATATAAGTGACAAACGGATGAAAAAGCATTCTCCCGCGAATGAATTTTTTAAAGTTTAATATTTATTTTATTTTTTTAATTGTTTAGGGTTTAATTATTTAATCAATACATAAACATTAAAAAAAATTAAAAATTAAATCAAAAAAATTCAAAAAATAAAATAAATAGGACAGACGAAGCCCGGCGGGGGGCGGGCGAAGCCCGCCGTCGGTGGCCAGGTACTGTGGCGCATAGCCATCGGGCCGGAGGCCCGTGCCTGCGACTCGTATATATATATATATATATATATATATATATATATATATATATATATATATATATATATATATATATATATATATATATATATATATATATATATATATAGTTATATAGTTATAGTTATATAGTTATAGTTATATAGTTATATAGTTATATAGTTATATAGTTATTTACCGGGACCTCCCCTTGAAGTTTGTATAATTACATCTTGCGCCCCTCTAACTTTCAAAATTACAATTACCACCCCTCAATGTTTACATTTCATAACATTCATGCACAAAAAGACACCAATGAACATTTAGGCGGCGTTTGGTTGGGCTTTTTGCCTGGTATGCGGTGGAAACGCACCGGCCTTTTGAGTAAAAGTTGTGTTTGGCGCGGCTTATGTTGAAAACAGCAGTTTGAAAGTTCCGTTGCTTTTTATGTGATCCCAGTCCGCTGTAATTTTTCGCATTCAACCGGAGAAGCAACCCTGTTTCTTCGCTCCCGTAACCCTACCCATCGTGCGATTGGGTGACTGTTCTTCCCCTTCCATTTCTGGCGACTAAACTCCCCACGCTCTGACTCCCGTTCGATTTTCGGCCACTGTTCTTTGCTCGCGGCTCCCGTCGATTTCCGGCGACTCTCCTGCTCGCGGCGATTTCCAGCTCCCATTCGATCTCTGTGTTCGATCTGTGGTTTGCCTTCGATTTCTGGTAAGTTTTATTTCTTTTTCTCTAGTTTGCACCCGCCTCCCGTTCGATTTCCGGCGATTGCTCTTTCTCTGGTTTTCTGTGCTTTGCAAGAACCTGATCTTCATTCCCCCTTTGCTAATGGTGTTTCCCGTTCAATCCCTCTTGCTAATGATGTTCATTCCCCCTTCACTCAAAACTCCGTTTTGTTTCCAAATAATTTTTTGAAAACTCTGTTTTGCAAACTCTATTTCACCCAAACAGTTTTTTAACAAAACTTCATTTTCCGAAATCAGCACTTTTTGTATCAGCAACTTACCATCAGCAACAACCCAACCAAACAGAGCCTTACTTTCAAGGGGGTACTTTTGTGCGTGGATGTTATGAAATATAACATTGAGGGGTGATTTTTATAATTTCGAAAGTTAGAGAGCTGTAATTACACAAACTTCGAGGGGAGGTCCCGATAAATAACCATATATATATATATATATATATATATATATATATATATATATATATATATATATATATATATATATATATATATATATATATATATGGGTTGTTACATCCCTCCAGCTCGTTCCTGCCGGAACAGCGCCCCGCCGGATTGTCAAACAGAGCCTATTTTTGGGAGAGCAATTTTGTTTAGGCGACCACATGTGGAGTTGTAATAAAAAAGTACAACGTGAATGTACCATCGTTTGACTCATTTGGGTCAACATTTCGACTACCAAACACGGTTTAGGAGTTCATGACATACTCTGGGGAGTAAAGTACACCCCTACAGTTTACGGTAAAGTCCGAGCATCCAACGGCTCACGTGGATGCCCGCACACATCTCAAAGCGATCACATCTCAACTCGTTTTGAGATGTATGTCATCATCCAATGCGGACCGTCGGATGCCCACAATTTACGGTAAAGCGCAGGGGGCGCACTTTGGCACCGTTTAGTACGGTGGTGGCGGTCATAAACGCATGGGTTAAACCGCCATTTGTCAAGAATCACCTAACAAACATCATCTGTTTGAACATAAAAATGGATGAAGTTCCTTATGTGGGCGTTAACAAATGACAATTTAATCCCCATAATCATAACCGCCACCAGTGTGTCAAACGGAGCCAAATCAAACGGGAGCCGCAACATATACATATAAGTACTCAAAATGACCGTAAAAAAATATCATAAATACTACAATTTTTATTTTGTAAAACAATATACGTTTTGACCTAAAAATATTAATTTTGACTTTAATAAACCTGATTGATTTAATGTCATCACCTTGAAAATACCACTGATATGTATAATGACAACATTTCTTGAATAGACCGCTGACATGTCTAATGACAACCTACCATAGTAGGTGTAGGAGCTCTACTAAAAAACTTTTTGAATTTAAATGGATTTACATCGTTACTTCTATTTTTTGATAATGTAATTACTCGAATGGATATTGTATTTTAATTTCTTTGAAATAGATTATAATATATATCAAGTCATTAAAATATAAAAATGAGGGCATAATTGGTATTTTTGAATGTTTCACCAAACATATATATATATATATATATATACACACACGAGCATCTTCGCACGGGCTACGCCCGTGCTCCATACTCTCGGGCGGCCTTCGGCCGCATCCAGGCGGGCTTCGCCCGCCTCCGAACTGGTTTCTCCCGTGCTCGATGCGTCATTGAGGGTTGCGCCCGCATCAAAGCGGGATGCACACACTTAAAGACGGGCAGTGCCCGCAATATATACATATGAGTACTCAAAATGACCGTAAAAAAATATAAATTAATATTACAATTTTTATTTTATGCAATATATACATATGAGTACTCAAAATGACCGTAAAAAATATAAATTAATATTACAATTTTTATTTTATAAAAAAATTGTAAAAACATTAATTTCACGCAAATTTTCTCCATCTCTCTCCATTTCTCTCTCCCTCTCTCTCCTCCCCTCTCTCCCTTCCCCTCTCCCCTCCCCTCTCTCCTCCCCTCTCTCTATCTTTCTCTCTCTCCCAACTCTCTCCACCATCTCATGCTCTCTCTCATGATCCAATGGCTCTTGCTTGATCTATGGTGTGCCTCCAAATACTTATATTGTTTTATATAATAAGATATATATGCACACACAAGTGACAGGCACGGGCCTTCAGCCCTAGGGGCATTCGGCGAGGGTGCGACAATCAGCGGAGTGTGATATTCGGCGGAGTGCGACATTCGGCGGGGTGCGACATTCGGCAGGGTGCGACATTCGCCGGGGTGCGACATTCGCCGGTGGTGCGACATTTGTCGTGGGCGGCGACAATTGTCGTGGGCGGCACATTGGTCATGGGTGGAACATTGGTCGTGGGTGAGACATTGGTCGTGAATGACGACATTTTTCTGTGGGTTACTACAATAGTCCTGGGTGGCGACATTTGTCGTGGGCGGCGACAATTGTCGTGGGCGACACATTGGTCATGGGTGGAACATTGGTCGTGGGTGAGATATTGGTCGTGAACGGCGACATTTTTCTATGGGCTGCTACAATGGTCCTGGGTGGCGACATTTATTGTGGGCGGCGACGTTGGTCGAAGGTGGCGGGAGATCAATTATTTTGGCGGGATTGAGTAAATTACATATGTGGGTATTCAATTTTGAATTTTTTTGAAATGAACAAAAGAAATAATAATCATTAAATTAAAAAATGAGTGGTAAAATGGATATTAAGAATGTTGCACCAAAGTATGTTTTTCCTTTATAGAATAGGATAGATATATATATATTATAATAATTGACAGCTCATCTCTCTCTCCTCTCTCTACCTGTTTTGAAAATTACAGGGGCAATTTAGGTAGTGCATATGTTGCACCAAAGGCAACTTTTTATTTATAGATAGTATAGATAGATATATATATATGTGTGTGCGTGTGCGTGTGCATGTGCGTGTGCGTGTGCGTGTGTGCAGTGAGTTATAGGCGGTTATATATTTAATATTCTTATAATATATAATATATTTTTTTATTTAATTCATCTCATCGCCTAATAAAATATAAATACTTAATAACAATTATGATATTGATTTGATGTTGCGCCGCATATATATATATATATATATATATATATATATATATATATATATATATATATATATATATATATATGTGTGTGTGTGTGTGTGTGTGTGTGTGTGTGTGTGTGTGTGTGTGTGTGTGTGTGTGTGTGTGTGTGTGTGTGTGTGTGTGTGTGTGTGTGTGTGTGTGTGTGTGTGTGTGTGTGTGTGTGTGTGTGTGTTTGGAATATATACACTCAAGCTTTTTTAAGGTTAAAAAAGCTTGACTGTATATATTCTCTTTTATAGCATGTTTTTGCCATCTTTCTCAAAACAAAGTTTAAAGCTTGTTTTTTAAACACATTTTGAAACATTTTTACATTGCACCAAGACTAAATTCTTACATATAAATATAGCAAATGATAATCATTATCAAACAAATGAACTTCTCACTTATACAATGCTACATCGTATAAAGCTTACACACTTATTTATAAAGTCTGCACAAGAAAATAAATAAAAATCAACATATGATTCATTTGTTGAATTTGAATAGAGGCACATTCAAATCTAGCCACAAATGGTTACAAACAGTTACACAAATAATTCAGCTTAGAAATACCATACACAAGTACATACAAGAAGTTACAAAATTTTGTTAACAAGAAGTCATAATCAAGCCGTACACAAATAATTTCTCTATACCATATTATAAAGAAATATGGAGGTCTGCAAATAGCATGAGTTCGAAATTCACAAAAAAAGCAACGGTCGTCCGATCTCTTCCACTATATCAGCAACCGTCTGATCAAAATAGCATTCTCTCTCCACATTTTACTAGAGCTCCTAAACCTACTACTAGGATCCTAAATTTATGTGAAAAAAATTCAAAAACGGGTTACACAAACCCGCCCGCCATATACCCGCGAAAGAAGGCCGGCCAAGTCCGCCAAGCCCACGTATTTACAGCCCGCCAAGCCCGCCACCATGCTCATTTCAGATACAAATCGCGGATTTCTATATTTATACCCAAAATTCTAATTGTATTTGGCGGTGTGGGACTAAAATAGGCGGGTGAGCACTGTTCACCCGCCTATTTTAGTCCCACACTGCCAAATACAATTAGAATTTTGGGTATAAATATTATTACCCAGACAAACATTTGGAATCCGCATGGTGACGTGCTGTGAATGCCTGGGACCCGCTGGACCGCCTTTTAACTATAATATTTGTATATTTATAAATTCTTTATAAAATAATATAAGTGGCAAACGGATGAAAAAGCATTCTCCCGCGAATGAATTTTTTAAATTTTAATATTTATTTTATTTTTTTAATTGTTTAGGGTTTAATTATTTAATCAATACATAAACATTAAAAAAAATTAAAAATTAAATCAAAAAATTCAAAAAATAAAATAAATAGGACAGACGAAGCCCGGCGGGGGGCGGGCGAAGCCCGCCGTCGGTGGCCAGGTACTGTGGCGCATAGCCATCGGGCCGGAGGCCCGTGCCTGCGACTCGTATATATATATATATATATATATATATATATATATATATATATATATATATATATATATATATATATATATATATATATATATATATATATATATATATAGTTATATATATATATATATATAGTTATATAGTTATATAGTTATATAGTTATATAGTTATATAGTTATTTACCGGGACCTCCCCTTGAAGTTTGTATAATTACATCTTGCGCCCCTCTAACTTTCAAAATTACAATTACCACCCCTCAATGTTTACATTTCATAACATTCATGCACAAAAAGACACCGATGAACATTTAGGCGGCGTTTGGTTGGGCTTTTTGCCTGGTATGCGGTGGAAACGCACCGGCCTTTTGAGTAAAAGTTGTGTTTGGCGCGGCTTATGTTGAAAACAGCAGTTTGAAAGTTCCGTTGCTTTTTATGTGATCCCAGTCCGCTGTAATTTTTCGCATTCAACCGGAGAAGCAACCCTGTTTATTCGCTCTCGTAACCCTACCCATCGTGCGATTGGGTGACTGTTCTTCCCCTTCCATTTCTGGCGACTAAACTCCCCACGCTCTGACTCCCGTTCGATTTTCGGCCACAGTTCTTTGCTCGCGGCTCCCGTCAATTTCCGGCGACTCTCCTGCTCGCGGCGATTTCCAGCTCCCATTCGATCTCTGTGTTCGATCTGTGGTTTGCCTTCGATTTCTGGTAAGTTTTATTTCTTTTTCTCTAGTTTGCACCCGCCTCCCGTTCGATTTCCGGCGATTGTTCTTTCTCTGGTTTTCTGTGCTTTGCAAGAACCTGATCTTCATTCCCCCTTTGCTAATGGTGTTTCCCGTTCAATCCCTCTTGCTAATGATGTTCATTCCCCCTTCACTCAAAACTCCGTTTTGTTTCCAAATAATTTTTTGAAAACTCTGTTTTGCAAACTCTATTTCACCCAAACAGTTTTTTAACAAAACTTCATTTTCCGAAATCAGCACTTTTTGTATCAGCAACTTACCATCAGCAACAACCCAACCAAACAGAGCCTTACTTCCAAGGGGGTACTTTTGTGCGTGGATGTTATGAAATATAACATTGAGGGGTGATTTTTATAATTTCGAAAGTTAGAGAGCTGTAATTACACAAACTTCGAGGGGAGGTCCCGATAAATAACCATATATATATATATATATATATATATATATATATATATATATATATATATATATATATATATATATATATATATATATATATATATATATATTCATGGGTTGTTACATCCCTCCAGCTCGTTCCTGCCGGAACAGCGCCCCGCCGGATTGTCAAACAGAGCCTATTTTTGGGAGAGCAATTTTGTTTAGGCGACCACATGTGGAGTTGTAATAAAAAAGTACAACGTGAATGTACCATCGTTTGACTCATTTGGGTCAACATTTCGACTACCAAACACGGTTTAGGAGTTCATGACATACTCTGGGGAGTAAAGTACACCCCTACAGTTTACGGTAAAGTCCGGGCATCCAACGGCTCACGTGGATGCCCGCACACATCTCAAAGCGATCACATCTCAACTCGTTTTGAGATGTATGTCATCATCCAATGCGGACCGTCGGATGCCCACAATTTACGGTAAAGCGCAGGGGGCGCACTTTGGCACCGTTTAGTACGGTGGTGGCGGTCATAAACGCATGGGTTAAACCGCCATTTGTCAAGAATCACCTAACAAACATCATCTGTTTGAACATAAAAATGGATGAAGTTCCTTATGTGGGCGTTAACAAATGACAATTTAATCCCCATAATCATAACCGCCACCAGTGTGTCAAACGGAGCCAAATCAAACGGGAGCCGCAACATATACATATAAGTACTCAAAATGACCGTAAAAAAATATCATAAATACTACAATTTTTATTTTGTAAAACAATATACGTTTTGACCTAAAAATATTAATTTTGACTTTAATAAACCTGATTGATTTAATGTCATCACCTTGAAAATACCACTGATATGTATAATGACAACATTGCTTGAATAGACCGCTGACATGTCTAATGACAACCTACCATAGTAGGTGTAGGAGCTCTACTAAAAAACTTTTTGAATTTAAATGGATTTACATCGTTACTTCTATTTTTTGATAATGTAATTACTCGAATGGATATTGTATTTTAATTTCTTTGAAATAGATTATAATATATATCAAGTCATTAAAATATAAAAATGAGGGCATAATTGGTATTTTTGAATGTTTCACCAAACATATATATATATATATATATATATATATATATATATATATATATATATATATATATATATATATATATATACACACACGAGCATCTTCGCACGGGCTACGCCCGTGCTCCATACTCTCGGGCGGCCTTCGGCCGCATCCAGGCGGGCTTCGTCCGCCTCCGAACTGGTTTCTCCCGTGCTCGATGCGTCATTGAGGGTTGCGCCCGCATCAAAGCGGGATGCACACACTTAAAGACGGGCAGTGCCCGCAATATATACATATGAGTACTCAAAATGACCGTAAAAAAATATAAATTAATATTACAATTTTTATTTTATGCAATATATACATATGAGTACTCAAAATGACCGTAAAAAATATAAATTAATATTACAATTTTTATTTTATAAAAAAATTGTAAAAACATTAATTTCACGCAAATTTTCTCCATCTCTCTCCATTTCTCTCTCCCTCTCTCTCCTCCCCTCTCTCCCCTCCCCTCTCTCCTCCCCTCTCTCTATCTTTCTCTCTCTCCCAACTCTCTCCACCATCTCATGCTCTCTCTCATGATCCAATGGCTCTTGTTTGATCTATGGTGTGCCTCCAAATACTTATATTGTTTTATATAATAAGATATATATACACACACAAGTGACAGGCACGGGCCTTCAGCCCTGGGGGCATTCGGCGAGGGTGCGACAATCAGCGGAGTGTGATATTCGGCGGAGTGCGACATTCGGCGGGGTGCGACATTCGGCAGGGTGCGACATTCGCCAGGGTGCGACATTCGCCGGTGGTGCGACATTTGTCGTGGGCGGCGACAATTGTCGTGGGCGGCACATTGGTCATGGGTGGAACATTGGTCGTGGGTGAGACATTGGTCGTGAATGACGACATTTTTCTGTGGGTTACTACAATAGTCCTGGGTGGCGACATTTGTCGTGGGCGGCGACAATTGTCGTGGGCGACACATTGGTCATGGGTGGAACATTGGTCGTGGGTGAGATATTGGTCGTGAACGGCGACATTTTTCTATGGGCTGCTACAATGGTCCTGGGTGGCGACATTTATTGTGGGCGGCGACGTTGGTCGAAGGTGGCGGGAGATCAATTATTTTGGCGGGATTGAGTAAATTACATATGTGGGTATTCAATTTTGAATTTTTTTGAAATGAACAAAAGAAATAATAATCATTAAATTAAAAAATGAGTGGTAAAATGGATATTAAGAATGTTGCACCAAAGTATGTTTTTTCTTTATAGAATAGGATAGATATATATATATTATAATAATTGACAGCTCATCTCTCTCTCCTCTCTCTACCTGTTTTGAAAATTACAGGGGCAATTTAGGTAGTGCATATGTTGCACCAAAGGCAACTTTTTATTTATAGATAGTATAGATAGATATATATATGTGTGTGTGCGTGTGCGTGTGCATGTGCGTGTGCGTGTGTGCAGTGAGTTATAGGCGGTTATATATTTAATATTCTTATAATATATAATATATTTTTTTATTTAATTCATCTCATCGCCTAATAAAATATAAATACTTAATAACAATTCTGATATTGATTTGATGTTGCGCCGCATATATATATATATATATATATATATATATATATATATATATATATATATATAGTGTGTGTGTGTGTGTGTGTGTGTGTGTGTGTGTGTGTGTGTGTGTGTGTGTGTGTGTGTGTGTGTGTGTGTAATATATACACTCAAGCTTTTTTAAGGTTAAAAAAGTTTGACTGTATATATTCTCTTTTATAGCATGTTTTTGCCATCTTTCTTCAAAACAAAGTTTAAAGCTTGTTTTTTAAACACATTTTGAAACATTTTTACATTGCACCAAGACTAAATTCTTACATATAAATATAGCAAATGATAATCATTATCAAACAAATGAACTTCTCAATTATACAATGCTACATCGTATAAAGCCTACACACTTATTTATAAAGTCTGCACAAGAAAATAAATAAAAATCAACATATGATTCATTTGTTGAATTTGAATAGAGGCACATTCAAATCTAGTCACAAATGGTTACAAACAGTTACACAAATAATTCAGCTTAGAAATACCATACACAAGTACATACAAGAAGTTACAAAATTTTGTTAACAAGAAGTCATAATCAAGCCGTACACAAATAATTCAGCTGCGATCTGAAGGTGGAAAATTGAATGTGGATCCTTAATATGCTTCTTCTCAGAAAGATCGGCTCTCAAGAGATTCAGACTTACTTGATCGGCTATATACCTAAATTTGAAAAGATGTAAATTCAAATAGTGTGTGTGTGTGTGTGTGTGTGTGCATTATATAACAAATTCAGACCCGACTAAAACCTGTCTCTGGTGGTATTACAAATGACCTGAATATGTAAATAAAAAATTATCTGGATTGTTGTATACATAATCAACAGGTTTCAATGCTAACATAATTGATCCAAATGCAAATCTGTAAATGAAATACCTAAATATGATTCAAATGCAATACCTAAATGCTAAATAAATTTTTTGGTCATTGATTAGCAAATCAATGACCAAAAATCATGTTATTGCTATTTCTGAATTGCATGATTAGCAATCATTGACTAAATGTACTGAAGAAGAAAAAGAAGCGCGACATTCTTTGTCGAGCAGTCGAGCTCGACGAAGAATGTCGAGCTCGACAATTGTCGTCGAGCAGTCGAGCTCGACGAAGGATGTCGAGCTCGACATTTTTCGTCGAGCAGTCGAGCTAGACGAAAAATGTCGAGGTCGACATTTTCGTCGAGCAGTCGAGCTCGATGAAGAATGTCGAGCTCGACATTTTTCGTCGAGCTCGACATTCTTCGTCGAGCAGTCGAGCTCGACGAAGAATGTCGAGCTCGACATTTTCGTCGAGTTGTCGAGCTGGACATTCTTCGTCGAGCTCGACTGCTCGACGAAAAATGTCGAGCTCGACAATTGTCGTCGTGCAGTCGAGCTCGACGAAGAATGTCGAGCTCGACATTTTTCGTCGAGTAGTTGAGCTCGACGAAGAATGTTGAGGTCGACATTTTTGCCGAGCAGTCGAGCTCGACGAAGAATGTCGAGCTCGACATTTTTTGTCGAGCTCGACATTCTTCGTCGAGCAGTCGAGCTCGACGAAGAATGTCGAGCTCGACTTTTTCGTCGAGCTGTCGAGCTCGACATTCTTCGTCGAGCTCGACTGCTCGACGAAAAATGTCGAGCTCGACAATTGTCGTCGAGCAGTCGAGCTCGACGAAGAATGTCGAGCTCGACATTTTTCGTCGAACAGTCGAGCTCTACGAAGAATGCCGAGCTCGACATTCTTCGTCGAGCAGTCAAGCTCGACGAAGACTGTCTAGCTCGACATTTTTCGTCGAGCTCGAGATTCTTCGTCAAGCTTGACGAAAAATGTCGAGCTCGATGAAAAATATCGAGCTCGACTACTCGACGAAAAATGTAGAAGTCGAAGAAGAAGAAGAAGAAGAAGAGATACCAGCGGGCAGGCGGGCAGCGGGAGCAGCGGACAGCTGTGGAGGAAGAATGGACCTTGCGGTAGGTGGTGTCGTCTTCATAAATGATCCAACCAGCCAGAGCACCTATCGCTTGACAGGTAGAAGAAGAGAGCGATGGGGCGACGGGGCATCCTCAATACTTGATGATGATCGCGCTTTTTTAAGCTTAAACCTAGACGATGGGGCGACGGGACGATTGAAAGCAAGAAACCTAGATCGCGTAAAAAGCGGGGGCGGAAATAGTCGGGGCGGGCCGCCCAGTGCTCGCGCTTTTTTAAGCTTAAAAAAGCGTGAATGTATATAATACATATCGTATATATATGTATATATATACATACATATATGTATATATATATGTGTATGTACATACCTATATGTATATCTTTATACTATAAGGAAAGACTCAATCCCTCATGGTGTAACATTCAGTGGACCAAAATACCCTCATAAAATCGATTTTGGTGAGTTAATTTTGGGGTATTTTGATATTTTCGCTGAATTAGAGCTTAATTAATAGAGACATGCACTGTTCACGGGCCTCAAAATCCCGATACCGGTCTTCTTATGCATCATCCTCTCCCGATCCCTTCTCCTCCGTTCGCGAAACCCTACCACGCGCATCTCCCTTCGTTCCACACATCCCGCTCCCGTGCGCCTTCTCAATCCTCCGCTACTCGCAAAATCCTACTCGCACCGATTACAATCCACCTCTGATGTCTTCCACTCCGCTGATCCCCTCGCTTCGTTTCAGTGACGGCATCAGACCTGTAGTTTTATGCTGCACAGACACTTCGATTCAGAGCAGATTATGCCACATAAGCCCTCGCCCGACGACGCCCTGGCCCGACGAAGCCATCACCTAGCCGAAGACTCCGCCCAAAGAGGGTTGCTCGCTATTTGGAGGTAAAACTAAAATCACCCACCTGATCCTCGAGCCATCACATTTTTGTTGGCAGATTTCCGCGGTAAAGGTCCGCACACTACGTCCTACATCACCTTCTCCTCCATTCTCACTCTGTTGTTGTACTCTGATTGGATTTTTCATTTTTGCACCACCCTCATCAGGGAACGTGGAAGCTATGGTGGACCCTCCCTGTTTGAGAAGGCCACTGTTTCTTAAGATTGAAATGAACGCTCCATCAATCGTAAGTTTCTCTGGATTATTCGCGTGTTTTTGCAGCTCCAGAACTTGGAATTTTGCTTCATTTTAAGTATTTGTTCGATTAAACTTTTGATTGGAAAAAAAAAACTGAAATCTAGATCCATCGGCTTCTTCCCTTATTAGGTTTCAGTTGATTGATTACTTTTCTGGAGGGTTTCCTGTTTCAAATAAATTAGATCATTTGAGCCTGCAGCTATGTAGGCTGCTATATATATTTAAAACAAAGTATTTCTGTATTAAATTTCATTAATTCACATTGCATTTTGCAAAGTAGCTTTGCATTTCTGTTGAGATTATTCCTTCACCAATTTAATTTATATAGAAAGTCATATATGTTGTACATGAGAAAGAGTTTGGCTGATTTTACGCTCAGTTTATAGTGAAGAGTAATCTTGGCTTCCTGTTAGGTTCACATCTAAATTGAGCAAAATCTTTGAGGCTTTCAAATTTGTGAGCTTTCAGAATTTTGAAGTTTTGTTATACGATATGTAAAATTTATTGTGACGAATTTGACTTGAAGTTTTTGGTCCAAAAGATTTTTCTATTTTTCTGCATTGTTGGGGCAGAGGGACTTGCCAAGACATTACACTCAAATTTTCATTGGCCTTCTACAGAGAGATTACCATATGCAGGATGTTCATGCATGCATCTAGGTTCATGTGGTCGTAGCCGCTTGACCGGTGAAAATAGGTTCCCCCAAATGGAGCCTAAATCGCACTCAAGTTTGCCTTCTTCGATTGTCCCAAGTCCTATTTCCAATTGCTGCAATCAATCATCAGATCAATCCTAATTATGGTGGACATGAGCATGCATCTATAGCAATGTACAATAGGTGATGGCAGGCTGCAACATAGAAAAACAAGCTCATAAGCATGTAGATGGACAACCTGTGCAACAAGGTGCTTATCCTGACTTGATTTATCATATCTCATATCATTGCTTTTGATATTTTCGGTTTATATTTAATTACTGTCTTGTGTCCATTGTAATTTATATGTTGTCTATTAATGATATTTTGTTGCTCGAATGGTGTTATCCATGACAAATGTCACCCATCCACAACAAATGACGCCCCTCCACGACAAATGACGTCACCCACGATAAATATCACCCCCACGACAAATGTCGTCAACCCCAACAAATGCTGCCACCCACGAAAAATTCCGCCCCCAACAAAAAATGCTTCCCCCAACAAAAAATGCTGCCTCCAACAAGTGTCGCCCCACGACATATGTAGTTACATGACGAATGTCGTCCACCTGACAAAAGTTGCATCCACGATAAATGTCACGCCCAGGACAAATGTTGCCCACTCGACAAATGTCGCACCCACGACGAATGTTCCTCGCACGGTGTACAAGGTACTTTTTGTTTGGAATTATGTTTCCACGACGAATGTCGCCCCCATGACCAATGTTGTCACCCATGACCAATGTCACCACCCACGACCAATGTCGCGTCCACGACCAATGTTGCGCCCATGACGAATGTCGCCCCCACAATGAATGTCGCGTCCCCAACGAATGTCACATCCCCGACGAATGTCGCGTCCCCGCCAAATGTAGCCACCACGACGAATGTCGCCACCACGACAAATGTCACCACCACGACAAATATCGCATCATCGACGAATACCGCCCCCACGACGAATGTTGCCCGCACGGGGTCTCGCATGCACGACTGCTTGTATATATATATGTATCTGTATATATATGTATGTATCTATATATATATATATATATATATATATATATATATATATATATATATATATATATATATATATATATATATATATATATATATATATATATATATATATATATATATATATATGTATCTATATATATGTATGTATCTATATATATATATATATATGTATATATATGTATCTATGTATTCGGCGGGTTTTGGTTGTAGAACTGGGTAGTTTCTAAGTGGTGTTGTCGGCTAGTTTTGGCGCCGAATCGTGGATCCTTAGCATGTGGTAGCTGGGTTTCTGATACCAACTGTCACAACCCGCATTTTCTCATTTAATAATAAATCAGAGCACGAGAAAACTACGAGCTGTGATGCCACGTCAAGCAGGGGATAACTGCTGACGCTCAGGCAACACTCTAATCCTTCAAATCATAAGTTAAAATGAATAGAAAACTGATTTTTAAATTAATTGGTCGTATCCCTCGGCTCAGTGGATCAGATAGTCCACGGTTTGAAAACTATTTTTATACGTAGCGGAAAAATACTTCATTTATGCTAAACATCCTAAAAGAGCGCATAAGCGTCCTAAGAGGACAACTTACACTATGCAAGACCCTATATTTCAATTTATAATATTTATAAGGGAAACCATCTTTTTACGCATTGGAAAATAGAGTTTGAGCTTTTATAAAACATGCTGATCATGCAATACATATAGTAGTTCTTTTATAGGGTTTAAAGTAACTAGCAACCTAGCATAAAACATTCCCAGAGAGCAAGTGAAACTACCACAAAACAGGTAAACTAGCAGCTAAGCAAATACTTAATATCACAAAGGAAAACCACCAACGAGCGTCAACAACCTGACACGAACTCGCTGGTGAGCATGTATGTCTGTACTACTACAAGGCTAAAGAACTACCTCGACAAGCGAGGAAAACACTGCCAAAGCGCAGTCCACAGAGAAACTCCTGAAACTAGCCGCACAGCCGGCTACAGACCTGAACCTGAGGCATTCAAAAGAAGAACACCTCAGCAAGAAAATAATGAAACAAGTGGCAAAGAAGCATCAGATAATAATTGAATAAAAGAACAGAAAGAAAAAGGGTTACCAACCCTGCAAGAGTAAATGCCGAAAACTCAGCTAAAGAATCCAAAAGAGGACAAAATGCAGGTGTAATAATCAGTAAAGTGAGAGAAAATACAACAAGTACAGAAACGTACCAAACTCCGCTCAAGCCTGCAGAGACAGAAGGAAATCAATATGCATCAAATGAACAGTAAGAAGGAACTAACAGTCCTAAACTTGTAAATCATTAGCACTGGCACAAATCCCAAACCTGTGTCGGAGACTAAGAACAGTCACGACCGAATAACCAGGTCCAGGTGTCTCAAGAGTACTAAAGGGGCCGCCACAGGGTCCACACACATAGAGTTCCAACCTCTTACAGGAACCCAAAAAAAATATCCAAAGGAGGGAATGGTGGTGGCCACGGCTCGAACTCCCCTGGTACCATACTATATATATATGTATCTATATATTGTATATGTATCTATATATATATATATGTATATGTATCTATATATATATGTATATGTATCTATATATATATATATGTATATCTATCTATCTATCTATATATATATATATATATATATATATATATATATATATATATATATATATATATATATATATATATATATATATGTATATATATATATATATATATATGTATATATATGTATCTATATATATCTATATATATATATATATGTATCTATATATGTATATATATATATGTATATGTATATGTATATGTTTATTGTGTTTGGTTGTGTGATTTTGGTTTTTTCGCATTGTTTCGCACAACAAGTGGTATCAGAGGGAGGTTACGGTGCAGTTTTTTTGTTTGGAGGTGGCGAGATTCTTGGATTTTCAACCGGAAGAGGGACGTTGTAGTTTTGGGATCTTCTCTTTCGTTTGGTGGGGGCGGCGCCGTAGATCCGGCTGCTTGTTTTGGAGGCGGCGGCGGAGCTGTACTCGTGCGTATATTTTTTTAGTTTCGGACAAGGAGGAAGGCAGCACAAATTGACACGGGAATTGCCAATAGGAGTTTGCGGTTTGTCTTCTTCCTCACTCAAAACTGGTGGTGCCAAAACAGGGAGAAAGTGATCAATTTGTTCGCAGAAAGAGGCACGCGGCGATCTTACCAGAAGAAAATTCGTTGTTGTTTTTATTTTTCCCATTCCACTGGGCACGGTGAAGAGAAGCCAACTTGAAAAAAAAAGATATTTGTTTCCTTTTTGAGCTGAGTGCCGATCAGGAAAAAGATTAAAAAAAGGGGATTTTGAGTGTCTTTCCACTCCGGTAAAGGGGATTCAGGATCCTCTCCATTTCAAATGAAATGGAGGGGATCC